>ONZH01000968.1:0-52745 GCA_900303285.1 Rhinella marina
GACTTGGTTGTATTCAGTGACGTACAGAAAGTGTCACCTGGACAGAAAATACGGATTGGAGTGAGTGTGCTGAACTGTGACACACAGAAAGGTTACACGCAGCTGTGTAAAATGGATTTGTATCACTGAGCTAAAACAACAAATACAACTTTTTTTTTATATATATTTTGTTTTCTATATTTTTTTGTAGTTTTGTGTTTTTGGGAACGTAACGTGCAGGAACTATTGGAGACCTATCTCACACCCTGTTAACGGTGGTTATTTAGACTGCGACCCAGACAAATGTCGCACAGAGATTTTTGGGATCAAGCTATATACGTGACAGGCAGAAAATGACTTGGTTGTATTCAGTGACATACAGAAAGTGTCACCTGGACAGAAAATACGGATTGGAGTGAGTGTGCTGAACTGTGACACACAGAAAGGTTACACGCAGCTGTGTGAAATGGATTTGTATCACTGAGCTAAAACAAAAAATACAACTCATTTTTTAATATATTTTGTTTTCTATATTTTTTTTGTAGTTTTGTTTTTTGGGAACGTGACATGCAGGAACTATCGGAGACCTAACTCACACCCTGTTAACGGTGGCTATTTAGACTGCGACCCAGACAAATGTCGCACAGAGATTTTTGGGATCAAGCTATATACGTGACAGGCAGCAAAAGACTTGGTTGTATTTAGTGACGTACAGAAAGTGTCACCTGGACAGAAAATATGGATTGGAGTGAGTGTGCTGAACTGTGACACACAGAAAGGTTACACGCAGCTGTATGAAATGGATTTGTATCACTGAGTTAAAACAACAAAAAAACTAATTTTTTTAATATATTTTGTTTTGGATGTTTGTTTTTTTTGGAACGTGACGTGCAGAAACTATCGTAGAGCTAACTGACACTAACTGACACCCTACTGACGGTGGCTATTTAGACTGCGACCCAGACAAATGTCGCACAGAGATTTTTGGGATCAAGCTATACAAGTGACAGGCAGCAAAAGACTTGGTTGTATTCAGTGACGTACAGAAAGTGTCACCTGGACAGAAAATAGTGAGTGTACTGAACTGTGACACACAGAATGGTTCCACACTGCTGTGTGCAATGGATTTGTATCACTGAGATATAACATAAAAAAGGGGGTTATATATGGCGATAGCTGCACTACTAGTGCCAGCCAGCCAAGCCAGGAGACAAAAAAAATGTCTTCTAGCCCTTAGAAGGGCTGTTGGGTTCTTTGTGGGTGATTCCTGCCTAACAGAGAACTAAATGCAGGCCCTAACACTGTCCCTGAAACGCAGCAGCTCTATCCCTAACGACTTCCAGACAGCATCTGAGCCGAGCACCGCGGCCAGTCAGTAGTATATCCCAGGGTCACCTGATCAGGCCAGCCATCCCCTGCTATCGACATGTAAGGGCCCCACGTGATGCTGGGTGTACCGCAGAGTCTCCTGGCTTGTGAATGGCTGTGTTTATAGGCGCCAAAAAAGCACGATGCGGAAGTTGCCATTTCCTCGAGCATGGCGAGATACTCGTCCGAGCAGCGAGCACTTACGAGTACCCTAATACTCGAACGAGCACCAAGCTCGGACTAGTATGCTCGCTCATCTCTAATTATTATGTATGAGCCCTAATTCTGAACTATAATTTTTTCAGGGGTCTTTTTAACTTAACGCATGCATGCAAACGCATGCATTCCAGTAAGGGCTCATTCAGATGACTGGATTTGTTTTGCGGTCAGCAATTTGCGGACAAGAATAGGACATGCTCTATCTTTTTTGCAGGACCACGGAATGGAAGTATGGATGCAATGTTGTCCCACAAAAAATATTCTACAGTTTTCAAACCAGCAGTTGGATCTGAATTCTTTTGTAATTGCAAGTAATTAAAAATGTATATAGTGACTGAGTTATTCAATAAAATGTATCTGTATAGCGCCACCTGCTGTTTGTTTTTTTTTCTTATTTCTGTGTCCACCTTGCTGAGGTGGATGCACATGCTCAGTTCCACTCCAGTTGTGGTAAAACTACTGCTTCCAAGATGGCTATTCTCAGAACTCCATAGAAATGAATGGAGCATGCTGGGAGTTTCACCACAGCTGGAGTGCCGGAGGTTAGTCATCACTGTCATAGAGGTTTCCTTTTATGCATTTATAAAATTTATCTTTTTCCAGAAATGGACAAAAAAGAGGAAGCTAAAGAGCCAGAACAGGAAGTAGAATCCACCCATTTTTTTGTCTTAAAAAAAATTACATAGAATATTAACATATCAGCTGTTAATATGTGATAGAAAAAATGATGGAAGTATCCCCTTAAGATAGGCCATAAATAGTAATAATGATGGTGGCTTAAACCCCAGGCCTAGCAGCTTGTCCACCTGGGTGTCTGTGTCTGACACTGTAGCTCAGCTCTGGGGCCCTTTTATTCAGTCAATTAGTAGATTCCTCAATCAGACCCACAGTAATCAAGCATTGATCATTTATCCCAAGTAACAACCATCAATGACTGACTCCCAGAAACACCATTTCAGTCATTTCTGAGCTACGATGTTCTTCTCTACAGTTATGATCCTGGAAGTCAGCAAACATTCTCACACTTAGGAAGAATTTATCAAACCTGCACTCCAAATTACTGGCTTTGGGACTTTTTGGGCATATTTGCACTTTTACACCTCTCACTCCAGTATTGAAAAGTAGAAGGGAAAGTGGTTGTGCTAATTTATCATCTGCAGCTTTTTTAAAAAGTTACACCCAATGTCCCAATTTTACTGCAGTATAGGGGTCGCATTGAAAGTGGAGTAACATCTCAAGAAATAAGTGTTAAACTCAAAGATACACCAAATTTGAAGAGAACACGTCACTGGAAATTGAATTGCAATTTGAAAATATGCTACATACACTGTATGGGGACAAAAGGGTCTGATTAATGCATTAGAAGTAAATTGTAATAGACAGCAATGTTTTCTTCCCAAAACTGGCAGCGCCATTTCCATCACAATAGATTTTGTAATTGTGATAGGTATTTGTTTGTTGTTTTTGACATAACTTTGCTTACAATCACTGACACTGCATTTCTGACATATC
Organism: Rhinella marina; assembly: GCA_900303285.1. Lineage (NCBI taxonomy): Eukaryota > Metazoa > Chordata > Amphibia > Anura > Bufonidae > Rhinella > Rhinella marina. The sequence goes on from ONZH01000968.1 coordinate 3,079, forward strand.
TCCATACATTGATGTCTTGGTTAAGTGAGGCTTATGGGTTACTAAGGGGTCTTGTGCGATACACGTCCTATTCAGAGATTAAGAGCAAGAGTTCAGTAATTCAGTATCTGATTACTCACTGTACTTTTTACAGTGAACCTGTTACTCATAAATGCAGTGTAATCTGCAGGCAACATGTTATAGAGCAGGACAAGCTGAGCAGATTGATATATGGTTTTGTGAGAAGAGATTCAGAGAAGCTTGTAATCTCTACATTTAAACATCTGCTCTTTTTATACGAAAAAGTAGTACTTTAAATGTAAGCAAAATTCTGTAGAGGTTATAGTCCCGTGATTCATGTACACATATATAATAATACAAGTGTTGGTAATAGGGATAACGTAACAGTTCAATATAATCATCCATTCAAAATAGATTCACAGGAGAAATATAGTACAGCCATCCCGCTGTGAGAGAATTACTCAACAATCTGCAAGGTAATAACAACAAACTTTAGTACACAATACAAACGGGTATTAGTTTGTCTCTAAAAAAAAAAGACATTACGCTGTTCTACACAGTTACAAAATGATAAAAATTCCGGAACTGACTAAAGGACACTCTTTTGGCATACATTAGGTCAGTGTAGCCCGACGATTCTTTGTGAACGCAGCTTTACTGTCAACAGCTTTTGTTCATCTGAAGTAGAAGTGAAAAAGGCAGCAGAATGATTTCTTCTTCAATCATAGGATTTGCTGTTGAATACAGATTCATTTTGTTCAAATGGGGATTAAATTTCGGCATTTTCCATTTTTACAGGCCTCAGCGTACTTATATTGATATTGGCCAGGGACGAGTTTCAGGATCTCTGTGCAGCTTTGAGCTGCTTCTCATCAGTAATTATTGCTGATGCATTTTTCAGTGGTTTCCACTGCAGTGCTCAAAAACCAATAACCTTGACATGCACTGTATATCATTTGTCACATGGCTCATTTACACCAATTTGGCAAGGACAGCATATTTGTCCTGTGATAGCTTTGGGTTCAGGACTTTTTAAGCTACAGGCTGACAATATGGATTTGTTGGATTGTTCTTTATCCATTATGATTGTGTATTCACACTAATAAGGCAGGATGAATTATGTTGTAGGTAACAAATATTGAGAAATTGCAAAACGGTTATTCTTCATATTAAACCCTCTGAAGGAATACTGAGAGGACTGTGACTCCTTACCCTGAATAAAAGAATTATAGAAGTAATTGATTTCATACAAATAGGGACAATTACATTGTTCCTGTGCAAAATGTGAAATACAGTAGCACTCAAACGCCCTAGTTGGACATGGGAAAGAAGTATAGGTGCTTGTGCTGAGCACAGAAAGTCATGAGAAGTGTTTTAGATGTAGGTCAGGAAGATAACAGTAAAGCAATAGCATTAAACTTGACACGAAAACTTGCAGCCGGATATATAAGTGTAAGGAGCATATGGTTTCTGATCAATGGTGAGATATATGGCATATCTGGACTACTTTTAGTCAGAATAATTCCTCCTACAGCACATTGGTAATCTCACTTAATGGACCATGCAGTTGTGCAATAAAGCCTTATATTGCAGTCCAACACCACCAACCTATATTAAGCTGCAATACCATACACAACACATAGACATAGAACCTCTTCTCCATTTTTTTCACTTCTACAGACAGGATTGCACCAACCATAAAATAACCACTCAGTCTTAGGAGGTGTCCTTCCGTAAAAACCAATGTAAGCAAATATTACTTAGAACAAACTATGAGTAGAGATGAGCAAATTTCTAGAAATTTGTTCCAGGTTCAATTCTGTTATATTGGTCGGCAGATTCAATTTATGTACAAATAAAATGTACCTGAATCAAAAGTGTTTAGATTGCCATGAAAATTTGTGAATGACACTCTGAGGTCTCCTAGGAAGTTATCCAACCCCTTCAAGCTCTTTAACACCAAGACAACATTAGAAATGTCAACGTGACAATGACATATATGGCTATGGGTATATACATGGTGCCAGTGATGAAAAACATCCAGTTTAAAAACACATTGTACTGTCAGATTTTATTTTTAAATTAAAACATGGTCCAAAAATGATCCCTTTTTGGAGGCTGATGCCTTCTTCACTGTCATCTGACTTGTAAAATGGTAGCCACCATTTTGAGGGATTTGTCTGAATCAAATCACAAAAGGTTTAGATTTGGCTGGAATCCGAATTTGGGAAATTTAAGACAAATACAATTCATTTAGAATGGATTCTCATCTCTAATCTTAAAGGGGTTGTCCCACAAAAAAATATTCTACAGTTTTCAAACCAGCAGACGGATCTGAATACTTTTGTAATTGCATGTAATAAAAAATTTAGCACAAAAATGTATCTGTATAGTGCCACCTGCTTTTTGTTATTTTTCTTATTTCTTTGTCCTGCTCACTGAGAAGGCTGCACATGCTCAGTTTCATTCTTCAACTGCCTCCTGAGATGTGATAGGGAGAGCATGGACAGACCTACATAGCTGCAGAAGAAAAGACACTCCCCTTGAGCTGTCAGCTTGATATGAATCTAGAAGAGCAATGAATGAGGAGATCTCTGGATCCATGTGAGGTACAGGGCTGGTTCTAGCTTTGTTAGAAAGAGATTGTAATTAATTATATGATGTCATTTTTTACATTAATCATGGGATAACCCCTTTAAGCCAACAGGACATCAGCCATAATAAAAGCATTTCAAATCAGAAGGACAGGTGGTTTGGAAAGAGGAAGCAAAGTGTGTTTTCATGATTCAAAAACAAAGTTAGACAAGCACCTTCAAACAATATGAAACAAAGTACTGGTGCATACTACCATGGGTGCAATGCAAAGGCAAAAAAACACTATATGCAGTAGCACACTGCTCCATGTGCAACGACACATGGATACATTTGAATTGCATTACTGCTATACTGACCTATATATGGAAATAAGAAGCTCACATTGTAATGCTGTGATAGCTATTGTAACATGCACCTCTACATTATTTCATATTGTTTGTTCTTTGTATTGTACATTTGGTAGACTGGTGGTTGCCTCCATTTTGACTGTGCACTCCTGCCCATCTGCCTAGGGCTTTTAACCAAAGTATAATATAGCTGCCCAGAATTTTGTAGGCTTAGACCCAGGAGATGAAATTCTAAAAGTTTAGGTCCCATATGTTGAAAGCAACCTTGTCCTACATAGGCCCTACATAGTTTTGATTAAAAATTGTGCGCAAAGAGCTTCTAATTTTCATATAGTAAGTATAACAGTAATCCATATTTCCAGTGTTTACATGTGTCTTTGTGCTTAGAGCAGTGTGCTGCTACATATTGAACATATTGAAATTGAATTGCAGCCGTAGTAGCATGGGTAGCACACCTAGGCAGCCTCCCTGACATGCCTTCTTAGGAGATCCGGTGACATACCGGGCTCTCTATAGGGTGTGCTAGGTGGATACTTCCGTCCAGCAGTGAGCCCGGGAACGTCACATGCATTAATAGGCATGCTTTAGCGCTGTCCTAGCTTGTAAAACAGCTACGGCAGCTCTAAAGCCAGCACATCAGAGCCGGTGACATCATCAAATACACTGCTGGGCAGAATGCTTTGCCTAGGAGTGTAAAAAACAAGAACAAACGGCCCTTGCCTTGTGCGATCCACACTTAAAGGGGTATTCTCATCTTGTACAATGAGGCCATATCGCTAGGATATGCCCCCACTGTCTTATAGGTGCGGGTCCCACCGCTGGGACCCTTACCTATATCGAGAACGGAACCCCCCAAAGTACAGGAGGCTGCACTGTGCATGCACAGCCACTCTCCATTCATTTTGTTAGCAACACATAAACGTCCCTTGCAGATACTATTATTTTTTTTTAGAAATAAAGATTCTTGGATTTTGTTGTGAGTGCTAGAGATTCCTCTATTTTTTATTTATGCTTAAAGGTGGTTGTCCACTTTATTGATATTGATGACCTATCCTCAGGTGTTTGAAGAGAAATCAGCACTCCTACGAACACTGCCTTCTCTTCATTGTTTATCTGCTCGCCGCTGCAATCGCACTGGTTAGCAGGTGTAATTACAAGAATGGGACAGCTACTTCCTGTTCAAATGTATACTACAGAGCCGTCCCATAGATGTGAGTGGGAAGGCTGAAATGTAAGTACACCTGCTCACTGCTACAAGCAGGTAAGCAATGGAAAGAAAGCAATACTCATACAAGCGATACCTTCTCTTCAAACACATGATGAGTGGGGGTGCCGGGAGTCATACTGCCGCCAATCTAATATTGATGACCTGAAAATGAGTTCCATTCATTTGAAAGGGGGCAAGCACATGGATATCTGCAAGCTCCATTCAGGTGAATAGAAGTGATTCTCAGTTGCGGAAAATTCTGCAACAAAAGTTCTTGCATTATTTTTCCATATGGATATCATTAGTCTTAATCTGTTTTTCAAGCCCATGAAAAAAAATTGACAAAATAACAGAATAATTCATAATTAATTGTGTGGTTAACTTTGCTTTCCTGACCCATTGACTTGAATGGACTTGACTCCTAAGTAAAGAATTAAAAATAAAGAACACGCTGCATTTTTTTTCATGTAGAGCAGTCTTGCATGAGGTAAAAATGCCCATGTGCATAAACCCATTAACTTTAATAGGTAGGTTTTCTGTCCGGGTGCTTGTAGTTTTAAACACAGATGGCACCCACACATGAAAACACTGGTCTTCATGAGCACTTATCAGGCACATTTAATGTGCCCATACATCTTTAATGGCTGTTGGCTGTTGAATGTATGAGAAGTATGGTTGAGTGGGACGAGGTTAAACTTAGCCTCCAGGATCAATCCCCAATTTTGGTATTACAGCCAGGATGTAGTGGTAACTATTATTATTATTTATTATTAAAGTGCCATTCATTCCATAGCGCTATGCATATCATTAGGGGTGCACATACAAATACAGACAATTGTACTAAGCATGAACAAGGCAGGTTACAGACTGGTACAGAAGGAAATAAGACCCTGCCCACAAGGGTTTACAATCTACAAGGTATGGAGGAAGGACACAGTAGAAGAGACTAATTCATAATCTTTTTTTTTTTTTTTTTATTAGTTGTCTCTGTTTACTGTTTCCCTATCTTCCCGTTCACAGTTGCCATCTTTTTTCCTTTCCTCAGTCCTGCAGAGAGGGTGGTGAGACTCACCAAGATTACATAGAGTCACAATTAATTGTGTGGTTAACTTTGCTTGGGATTCAAATTTTTAACAACAGGTTCCCTACTCAACGGTGGACACGCGGCGTCAAGACACTTTTACATATACATACACCATATATATGCAACACACATAAATGCACCATATACATGGTACAAATAGATAAATACACTATATATACACTACACACACATACCACCCGACTAAGGAGCTAAACTATCAGCAGCACATAAAGCAATGGAAGCCAACATCTCTAGTTGCCCTGCCGCCGCCAGAGCACCGGATCGCGGATCAGGACTCAGACGGTAACACGGTTCTCTGATCCAGTTGTAATTTTAAAAAATGGATCTGGAGAACTGGAAGGAACCGGCTGAATCCCATGCCTTGTCACCACCTAATCTTTCACCATGCTGATGTTCCCTGCATGCTCTTACAAAGAATCTTGAACGTGCTGCAGGACAAATGATTTCACTTTGAAGAATTCACTGTTTTCTGAGCTTTGAGAAGTACCAGGCATGGGCTACTACTACACTCACTATGGTGCAGTAGGCATTCTGAATTATCTAGTGGCCATGACACTTGTGGAAAGGGATCCTCAAGGTTTGAAACCCCGAGGGCATAACATTACTAAGTTGTAGCTGGGAACAAGAGAGTCACTTTAAGCACATTTTATAGAAACATGTAGCTATTAACTATGAAATGTAACGTTGAATAATTGAAAAATCATCACTTCCATAGTGCAGAATTATATTCTAGAAGAATTCAGACATGGAAGGAAGTATGTTTTGTTCCTGACTGACTTAGCTTTATCTATACCATTTACAACCAGAGAAAACTCAGCACAATTTCGTAACCACATGTTCTACCAATAATCACTTTACTGTTCTCCATGATTCCGGCAGTCAATTCTGTTCCACTCTATCAACTTCTCAAAGAGTAAGAGAAACGACAAGTGTCTCTTTTACAATCTTCTCTTATTTTGTTACAGAGCATCTGTTAGTCTTAATTTGGATCATCATTCAATAGTATCAAAACATAAATGTTACTGCAGATCTTTCCTGTTTCCATAGGTTACAGTAATTAAATATGTCAAACAATCTAAATCCTGAATATGAAAACAAAGAAAATACAATTTTTACATAAGTAAACTTTAATATAACAACAACACTATATCTCACAACACAAAAAAAGAAAGTCTGGTGCTGATGTGAACACATTCGATAGAAAGTATCTGTCAGGACTGGCAGTCATGGCGCCCGTGCCGCTGGTCCTGCCTCTGACACTGTGAGTGCCGGGGACACGGCGGGTACGCAAGCTCACTCGCGTTCTCGGTCACTAGGTTCACGCCAGAGAATCTAGCTATTTTATCCGTCAGCTCTGCTATGCAGACCTGGTCACCTAGGGGTTAATTTTGTGCTCAGGAGTCTCTCCTCCCTTTCACCTGTTGGGGTGGGATTCCTGGCTGCATTCAAACCCTGCAGAGACAATCATGTTTGCCAGTGTTTGAGTTTCTCTGCACCAGCTATCCTAGTGAATTCTGCTCTGCTGTTTTGACCTAGCTTGCTTGTTTTTGACCATCGCCTCTGCCTGATCCCTGTGTACTGTGTTCCTGGTTGGTTTTGACTTTTCGGCTTGTATTTGACTACTCTTTGGTTAGCGATTCTGTCTTGACGTACCCTCTTGGTTTTTGACTCGGCCTTCTGACCATTCTTCTGTGTTTGTTTTGTCTGTCTCTCGTCTTCCATTCCCTGCACCTTAGTCAGTGTATTTCGCAGTCTTCGTGGTTGTCGCCCCACGGTTTAGCGTGGGTGGGGCAATAGGCAGGGACAGAGGTTTGGGCTAGCTCAGGGCTCACGTTCCCCTGTTGTCTGTGTACCCCACCCTGACAGAAACACTGGCCGAAAAGAGGCCTGCAACCTGCTTACGTCCAGCGACGTTCACTCCACCTATGGAGCCTATGTCAGCTGTGGTCGCACAGGTCCAGGCCTTGACCAAGTTGGTTCAAGATCTGGCTGCACGCCTTCAGGTCCAGGAAACCATGCATGCTTCGGCCCCGGGGCCACCTCCGGCCGTTCAGTTACCGGCACCTGAACCCAAGATTCCCCTTCCTGACTTTTTTTCTGGCGATCGTAAGACATTTTTTTCGTTTCGGGAGGGATGTAAACTGTATTTTTCTTTACAACCTCGGTCCTCTGGGACAGAAGCGCAAAAGGTGGGGTTGGTGATGTCTCTCCTGCGGGGTGACGTTTTCCTTACCTGCAGATTCACCTCTGCGTTTTTCTCTAGACTGTTTCTTTTCTGCCCTCGGTCAGATTTATGATGAACCTGACCGACCTGCTTTAGCGGTTTCCCATTTGTTATCTCTCCGTCAGGGTAGACAAGGGGCAGAAGAATATTGTGCTACTTTCAGACAATACGTGACGGACTCGGGGTGGAACGATCAGGCCTTGAAAGACCTGTTCATGACCGGCCTCTCAGACCATGTAAAGGACTTGTTATTAGCTCATGCAGAACCTAAAACTCTAGATGAAGCTATGATCCTCGCCATCCGGGCGGACCGACGCCTAAGATCCAGACGACCGCCTCGGGTGTCTCCTGCTCCTCAGCCGACCCTCAGTCCGGTCTCAACTCTATCTGGGCCTGAACCAATGGAGCTCGGCAGCATCAACCCTGAGCAGAGGAGGGAACATCGCCGGAAGAATCGACTATCAGCAGGAAAACTTCCGCTCCTAGACAGTTGTCGGGAGGACTGTCTGGGAGCTCAGGTACTCCCTAAAATTTCTAAAATGTTCCTGCCCTGCACTATTGAGGTCCAGTCAGCCTCATGTACAGGTCAGGCTTTTCTGGATTCTGGTGCAGCTGCTAATTTCATAGACTTTGATTTTGTGTCTCAGATGTTGCCTTCCCTGATTCCGTTGTCCCCTCCTGTCCTAGTGTCTAGTGTGGATTTGACCCCATTGCGTGCAGGTCTGGTCAAATTCCGCACTCCTCAGGTTAAGTTGGTGGTGGGCACACTTCATGAGGAATATTGTTCCTTCTTGGTAATGAAAAATTTGTCTGTGAATGTCATCCTGGGTCTACCTCGGCTCCGGGAACACAATCCAGTAATTGACTGGGTAACTTTGAACCTAGTTCGTTGGGGTTTTCAGTGTAAGGCCCATCTGTCTCATGTTTCTCTCTGTACCACTGATGCAAGTAATGTGGATCTCCCGGAGTTTATGTCTGACTTTTCTGATGTTTTTTCAAAACCCCTGTCTCAAGTCCTTCCTCCTCATAGGGATTTTGATTGTAAAATTGATCTCTTACCAAATGCCAAACTGCCTAAAGGTCGTATATATAATCTGTCCGTGCCAGAGAGGGAGTCTCTTAAGACGTATATAGATGAAAGTTTGGCTATTGGACATATTCGACCTTCTGAGTCACCAACTGGGGCTGGTTTCTTTTTTGTTGAAAAAAAAGATGGTGGGTTAAGGCCATGTATTGACTACCGCGAACTAAATAAAATTACTGTCAAGAACTCTGGGCCACTCCCCCTCATTCCGGATCTTCTGAATCAGGTTTCTGGGGCACAGGTGTTCTCCAAATTAGATTTAAGGGGAGCTTATAACCTGATTCGGGTCCGGGAGGGGGATGAATGGAAGACCGCGTTTAATACTCCTCTGGGGCACTTTGAATATCTGGTAATGCCTTTCGGTCTATGCAATGCCCCCGCAGTCTTCCAAGGGTTCATGAATACCATTTTTCATGATTATATTGGGGTCTTTATGGTGGTCTACTTGGATGACATCCTGATTTTCTCTCCAGATCTGGTCTCTCATCATGAGCATATTCGTCTTGTTCTGTCTCGGTTACGAAAAATAGTTTATTCTCTAAGCTTGAAAAGTGTATTTTTTGTGTTCAAAAAATTTCGTTTTTTGGGTTATGTGGTCACTCCTTCGGATGTTCAGATGGATCCGTGTAAGGTTCAGGCGATTACAGATTGGGTCCGACCCAATAACTTAAAATCTCTTCAGCAGTTTCTGGGTTTTGCTAATTATTACAGGAACTTTATCAAGAATTTTTCCGTAATCGCCAAACCACTCATGGATCTTACCCGGAAGGGGGCTGATCCAAGTAACTGGTCCCCTGCTGCGTATGCTGCATTCGATGAGCTTAAGGTGGCTTTCTCTTCTGCTCCGGTGTTATGTCAACCTGATCTCTCACGACCCTTTGTTGTAGAAGTGGATGCTTCTGAGGTTGGTGTGGGGGCAGTGTTGTCTCAGGGGCCCCCTACTCTCACCAACCTGAGGCCTTGTGCATTTTTCTCTAAGAAGTTCTCTCCTTGTGAAAGAAATTACGATATTGGTAACCGTGAGCTCCTCGCCATCGAATGGGCATTTGAAGTGTGGCGCCATTTTTTGGAGGGAGCTCTTCACCCAGTGACAGTGATCACAGACCACAAAAATCTTGTGTATCTTGATACTGCTAAACGACTAAATGCTCGCCAGGCCAGGTGGGCCTTGTTTTTCTCTCGCTTTAATTTTTTGGTTACCTACCGACCGGGTACTAAGAATGTAAAGGCAGATGCCTTATCCCGGAGTTTCGGTACCCCTGAGGTTTCTGAGTCTGAGGCTGGGAATATTTTACCACCAGGTATAGTACTGGCAGCTGTCTCCTCTCACCTCTACACTCAAATTCTCGCTGAACAAAATTCTGCTCCCAAAGACCTTCCGGAAGGCAAATTGTTTGTTCCTCATTCTTGTCGTTTGAGAGTGTTAGAGGAGACACATTGTTCAGTGCTGGCCGGTCACCCAGGTGTTCGAGGAACTGTAGAGTTACTAAAAAGAAATTATTGGTGGCCACGTATGGCTAATGACGTCCAAGCTTGTCCAGTCTGTGCGCGGGGAAAGACCTGCAGGAGACGTCCTGAGGGTCCTCTTCTCCCGCTCCCTGTGCCGGACAGACCCTGGTCCAACATTTCTATGGACTTTATTACCGATCTGCCACAATCCCAGGGGTGCACTGTCATCTGGGTGGTAGTGGATCGGTTCTCTAAAATGGGCCATTTTGTTCCATTAAAAAAACTACCCTCGGCGGAGGAATTGGCGGATCTTTTTATCCAGCATGTGGTCCGTCTTCATGGTCTTCCTGATGATGTAGTGTCGGACAGGGGTGTGCAATTTGTATCTAAGTTTTGGCGTGCCTTTTGTTCGAAATTGGAGGTTAAATTGTCCTTTTCTTCTGCCTTTCACCCTGAAACTAACGGGCAGACAGGATGAATCAGGAGCTAGTCCAGTACCTTCGTCTCTTTGTCTCTGACTGTCAACATCTGTGGGCCTCATATCTCCCGTTAGCAGAATTTGCAATCAACAACCATACAAGCTCTTCCACACTCACATCACCCTTTTATTGTAATTTTGGTTTCCACCCCCGGTTTTCTTTCTCTTCTTCGTCTGTTTCCGATACCCCCCGGGCAGAATCCATAACCAGCCTACTGTGCACAGTGTGGTCACAAGTTCAGAAGAACTTGCAAAAATCACAAGACCAGATGGTCCATCACAGAATAAACGTACAGTCACGGAAACTTTTGTAGTGGGAGATAAAGTCCTTTTGTCTACTAAAAACCTCAAATTGAAGGTTCCTTCTTTGAAATTGGCTCCGAGGTTTGTTGGTCCTTTTGCTATTACTCATGTTATCAATCCAGTGTCTTTCAAGGTGGCGCTCCCGCCAGAATGGCGTGTTCACAATACGTTTCATAAAAGTTTGTTAAAGCGTTATGTTGACCCTGTTGTACCCCTCCCTGACCCTCCCTCTCCATCTGTGGTGGATGGAGACCTTGAGTTTGAAGTGGAGAGAATTCTTGATTCTAGATTTGTAAGGAATTCTCTACAATATTTGATCCATTGGAAGGGGTTTGGTCCTGAGGATAGATCCTGGGTTCATGCTAAAGATGTGCATGCACCTCGGTTAGTAAAATTGTTTCACCGGAACTATCCATTGAAACCATCTCCGCGATCTAAGGGTCCGGAGGCCCCTCGTGGAGGGGAAGGTACTGTCAGGACTGGCAGTCATGGCGCCCGTGCCGCTGGTCCTGCCTCTGACACTGTGAGTGCCGGGGACACGGCGGGTACGCAAGCTCACTCGCGTTCTCGGTCACTAGGTTCACGCCAGAGAATCTAGCTATTTTATCCGTCAGCTCTGCTATGCAGACCTGGTCACCTAGGGGTTAATTTTGTGCTCAGGAGTCTCTCCTCCCTTTCACCTGTTGGGGTGGGATTCCTGGCTGCATTTAAACCCTGCAGAGACAATCATGTTTGCCAGTGTTTGAGTTTCTCTGCACCAGCTATCCTAGTGAATTCTGCTCTGCTGTTTTGACCTAGCTTGCTTGTTTTTGACCATCGCCTCTGCCTGATCCCTGTGTACTGTGTTCCTGGTTGGTTTTGACTTTTCGGCTTGTATTTGACTACTCTTTGGTTAGCGATTCTGTCTTGACGTACCCTCTTGGTTTTTGACTCGGCCTTCTGACCATTCTTCTGTGTTTGTTTTGTCTGTCTCTCGTCTTCCATTCCCTGCACCTTAGTCAGTGTATTTCGCAGTCTTCGTGGTTGTCGCCCCACGGTTTAGCGTGGGTGGGGCAATAGGCAGGGACAGAGGTTTGGGCTAGCTCAGGGCTCACGTTCCCCTGTTGTCTGTGTACCCCACCCTGACAGTATCTTTAGATTCATTCCCACTATTTTAGTTGTATTGCTAGTAAATATGACATTCGTAGAAGGCAGTGCCGTCAAAATGACTACGATCATTTTCCCTTCTCTGCAAAGTAGCATACAGAATGTAAAGTGAGCAAAAAAAGATGCAGAGAAAACAGATACAATGGTTATATTGAAAGGAAACTGGTTATTCAGCGGGGAAAACGTTATGTCTAAATCTCAGCGATGCTTGAAGGTCAACAATTAATTTCTCCTGCCATTTACATTATTATACTCAGTATTCCCTATTTCAAAATCTAAGCCCGTGCCAGATCTAGTAAGTTAATTTGCTAGGATTATCTACTGCATTTCAACTCAACCTCCATAAGGAGTTTATAACCTGTGACAGCCATTAACCTCAATTTCCTACTCCCCAAAGTAAGACTCTTGTGTTACTCTCTTACATCTGCGTCTTCTCGTAGCAGAAATCACAGCAGGATCAGAATATGCAGGGTTTTGTTTCAAGTTACTAACTGTGGAGACACATAGGTTTGCATATGAGCTGTATACAACATGGTAGTGATTTGTACCATGTACTGTAAGGAAGACTAATTATTTCACTAATTGTATAAAGACTACTTAATTCACTTTTTTTAGCTGCAATGAACTGCAAAGCTTATCATAGCATTTAATCAATGTATAATAAATATTTATGAAGCTTTCTCGTGTACTTTCTGCATTAAAGGGATTTCCCATGAAGATCACCACCCTTTCCATATGTTTGATTAAGGCATATGCGTGTCATAATGGAAAATTGAGAGTCACTTTGCAGCATCTGTATGGGAAATATCTGGCAGGACAAAGATTTTTCTGGCAATATCAGCTATTTGACAAGGGTTACATGAGCCTAACCTGCAATGACCAACTGATCGCCACAGGGAGTATATTCTGAAAAAGATTGTACCTTTAATTATTAGATTTCAGGATAATCTGGCCTGACAATGTGCTGCTCACAAAGACTGAACAATTGATTACACTCTAATGTGCATGGAGGCAACCCAATAGTACTTCGGTGTTGGCTGTTAGGGAAACCAAAATGGTTTGGTATATTGGATTTCAACTTAAAGGGAATCTGTCACCTGAATTTTGGACTGTTATCTACAGTAATGCATCAGTAGCACTACACCCCATCCCCCCTCCTCCCAGTACTCAGAGTTGCTTTGAAATATATTGTCAGGGCGGCCGTGTATTCACATGAGTGATCTCCATTATGTTGGAATAGAACAGCAGTCCTGTGTATTTCAGCGCAGCTCTGAGTGCTGACAGCAGGGGAATGGGGGCAGTAAAAAACTAACTAGTGATCTGGACTCCTTATCTGCAGTAATACTCATGTATTGCTGTAAATAATAGTCCTAAATCAGGGTGACAGATTCCCTTTAACTGGTCCTTTGTTCATCTAGGAGATGGTGTTCATCTTGAAGTTGCCTGTCTCCCTCACCCAAGTAATGTGGAATTTTGAACATTTTGAATTCCGTTTGTCCTGGTCCATTTCAATGTTACTCAGCATCTCCTGCTCTTGAAAATGCTGCCTTGCCAACATTGCAGTCCTTTTAAAGACCAAGGTTATTTTGGCATTTAGGAATGTGAGACCTTTTTATGTGTTGTTCCATAACTTTTTTCTTCAATCCTTCAATGAAGTTGAATTTTTCAGTTGCATCATTTTAGAGCAACTTGTTTTAACTTTTTTTTTTTTTAGTAGATGTTAAAAAAAACAGCAATTCCTCAGTATGATGTGCCATAAATAATGTTACTTTCATTTCATGATCCCCTATAATTCTACAAATACCAAACATGTATACATTATGTTTTACAACTTTTACATGATAAAAATAACTAAACTTGTTTTTGTGTCACCATATTCTGAGAGCCTGAATCTTCTTTGAGAAGATGAGTAGTATTTTTATTGGTACTAGTTTTGGGACATGCCGTAGACTTATCAAGCAATGTATGCACATGAAAAGCTATATCTATTTATTTTTCACGATAAACTGCTCCTTTTTCACAGTAAGGATGGTATTCAAAATAGTCATTACTTTAGTGCAGCTGTATTTGAAACAGTTTTAATAGCATCTATGAGACCCTGTTAATAAAGTGAGTTAATTCTATTTAAATAGCTTTTCATAAAACTTTCTAATCAAAACTAAATTTCCATGAACTATAAGCAGTATACGATTTTCAAAGACCTGTTGGCTAGACTTAATTATGTGAAATGATAAGGTAGAAATGCAATAGTATTTTTATGCTAAACTTGTGACTTTAATCCTCTCTAATATGTGGTCAGCTTAATGCATATTTCTACGGGTCAGTGAGAAAATAACACATCCAGAGAATGTATTTGAAAAACTATAATATCATAACCATACTACACTAAAATCTTGCTAACCAGATAAATCATTTAAATATATATTACCTGAAAAAATGGCCTGCCATGAAATATTCCATTGATGGAATATTTCACTCCTGGACCTACAAAAGTAGCCACATCTTCACCTTGGGACCCAACAGTCACCTTTCTGATCTGACAAACTTACATTGCAAGTGGCTGGTATTTGTAATTCCAGTATATGAGCTGGACAAAACACGATAGACTAAAATTCTAACATATTTGGACAAGTTGGTGCTAATTTTCAGATTAGTATAAAAGTGACCTTTAATTGAAGTTTACAAAACAATCAAAAAAGTTGGCACTTAATTTATGTAGTACATGGCACTGAACACCAGAGTTTAGTACAGTTTTTGAAAAAAAAGTAGGATAGGTATTTTGCCATCAATCAATTCAGATTATGCATAATAAAAATCTCTGATATGGTTTCTGTAACACAAGGAACATGTTGGTGAGTCATTAGTATGTCAAAAGTCAAAACCATAAAATTATATACAGGATGTATAAATTTGAAGGAAGATTGTATTCCAGCATCACAATAAAAACTAAAAAAAAAAACTAAAATTTTCAAACAGCTTCTTATAAAACGATTGATAAAAGAAAAACACAACAGAAAATAGCTTCCTCTTTAAAGTTCACATATCAAACGGCATACTGCCATGTCTTTCAACTCTTTAAAATAGTGCTTTAAAAATGTAAAAAAAATATCTGTTAAGGGGTTGTCCAACTTTAGCAAATTGTATTTATCACGTAAGTAAAATTAATACAAGACCCTTACTAATGTGTTGTGGTTGTCCACATTGCTTGATTTGCTGCTTGATACATTGTTCCATCTCTTTATACACTTCTTTTTTCCATGGTTATGTCCACCATGCAATCTATCAGTGGTGGCCATGTTTGCACACTATAGGAAAAAGTGGGGGCCTTTTCACATTCCCACAGTTTCAGCAACCAGAGAAGCCAGAGCTTTTTCCTATAGTTTTATCCTATAGTGTGCAAGCATGGCCAGTGGCCACCACTTATTAATTGCTTACTTCTTCCCATTATAATCTAATGGAATAACTCAATAACCTGGAATGGGATGATGTCTGACTGAAAGCGAGTAGTCACATGTGGATAAGTGTGGATAAGCGAATCCATTAATAAATAACTGGGTTTATTACAAACTTCCCAAAAAGTGTTTGTATAATGAACCCAAAGCTTTTCAGGTTGCCTCAGACAAATCCATGTGCAGCGGGGGGAGGGCTTTCCCTGATTAGCTCACAGGCTAACAGACAGCCTGGATGAGCCAGTCAGGGATGCAGCAGACAGGGAGATCCCTTTCAGTACAAGTAGAACGTTATTCTGTGTTGGGCTGTGAAAGTGGTTGGATGGTCTATGCATTGTCTGACAGGAGACAATCTTTGGGACAATGTACAGTCACAATCAAGCTTCTATTCTAATGTCAGGGACAGTGAGGGGAAAGGCTAGAAAGAAGAATTGTGTAAAATATGTAAAGGCAGGGAAAGCTTTCAGCTAGGGAGATAGGTGTAAGGAGTTGAGGCTGGGTGTGCTAGGCAGTGCCTTGTAGCTGCAGTTACTGCCTTATAACATAGCTACTACAAAACCTGAAAAGCAGCTACCTGCAAGATTGTTTTAATATTTTTTCCAAACCTGAGTTCAAATGTTGATGTGGGGGGAATAAGTTCAATACAATGTTTTATATCTCACTACAACCTTTTAAATCTCAGTGAAAACACCTGAAATAATAGTCAGAAATCTGAGAGAGAGCATCTCCAGACAGTTCAAAAGTTTTTTTTTTTTTTGCTTAGGGAAAATAGTAATACTGGTGTACGAGAGTCCAAAATCTTGGACAGGGCATTTCCACAGTTCTAGTGTTTTGGGGGGTTTTTTGCAAAAAAAATTTGCAATATAAGTTTTTCAATCCAGAGGTTAGTGTTTTAAATCTGAGTGAAAAAATTGTAAATAGTAGGCCAAATTATTTTGCATAACATCTTCAGTCAAGTGTTTTGTTTTTTGTTTGCGAAAATAGCAATATACGTGTACAACAATGTGTGTTTTTCTATGCAGAGGCTAGCGCTTTAAAACAGTGAAAACACTGTAAATAGTATTCTGAAATATAGGACAGGGCATCTCCACACAGTTTCAGTGTTTTGCTTTGTTTTTTTTTTGCAAAAACAACAATAGAAGTGGACAACGCATATTTCTGTATTCAGATAATAGGGAAATTAGCAATGTAAGTGTACAATGCATGTTTTACCATCCAGAGGGTAGCATTTTAACTCTAAGTGAAAACACCTGTAATAATAGTAATGGATCTGGGACAGAACATCTCCAGACAGTTCAAGGTTTTTTGTTTTGCAAAAATAGCAATACAAGTGTTCAGCATGTGTTTAATAATACAGAAGGTAAATAGTAGGCCAAACTATTTACAAGGTATTCCCAGACAGTTCAAGTGCTTTATTTTTTTATTATTTTTTTTCCAAAAATTGCAAATGAAGTCTGCAACACATACTTTACAATTCAAAGGGATATGTTTTAAATATCTTAAATCTCTAGTGAAATACTAGTCTGAAATCTATGACAGGACAGCTCTAGACAGATGAAGTGTTGGGGGGGAATAATCTCATAGTAGGTCGACAACTTGTGTTTTAAACTAGAAAAAGCTTTTTTTCAGAATCTGCATGTTTAAACGCATATAAGACATTAGGCCTGAATCTATGGTGCCGATACTACTTTATAAGGCCGAAAAAAGACATCTGACCATCAAGTTCAGCCTGTTTTCCTACAAGTTGATCCAGAGGAAGGCAAAAAAAAAACCTGTGAGGTAGAAGCCAATGTTCCTCACTTAAGGAGAAAAAATTCCTTCCCCACTCCAATCAGGCAATCAGAATTACTCCCTGGATCAAAGACCTATCTCTAGTAACTATAACCTGTAATATTACACTCCAGAAATACATCCAGGCCCCTCTTGAACTCTTTTAGTGAACTTACCATCACCACCTCCTCAGGCAGAGAGTTCCATAGTCTCACTGCTTTTACCGTAAAGAATCCTCTTCTATGTTTGTGTACAATCCTTCTTTCCTCCAGGCGCAGAGGATGTCCCCTCGTCACAGTCACAGTCCTGGGGATAAATAGATCATGGGAGAGATCTCTGTACTGACCCCTGATATATTTATACATAGTTATTAGATCTCCCCTCAATCATCTTTTTTCTAAAGTGAATAACCCTAATTTTGATAATCTTTCTGGCTACTGTAGTCCACCCATTTAAGTTATTACTTTAGTTGCCCTCCTCTGAACCCTCTCCAGCTCTGCTATGTATGCCTTGTTCACAGGAGCCCAGAACTGTACACAGTACTCCATGTGTGGTCTGACTAGTGATTTGTAAAGTGGCAGGACTATGTTCTCATCACAGGCATCTATGCCTCTTTTGATGCAACCCATTATCTTATTGGCCTTGGCAGCAGCTGTCTGACATTGGTTTCTACAGCTTAGTTTGCTGTTCACTAAAATTCCTAGGTCCTTTTCCATGTCAGAGTTACCCAATGTTTTACCATTCAGTATGTACTGGTGACTTGCATTATTCCTTCCCATATGCATAACCTTACATGTGTCACCTCATCTGCCACTTCTCTGCCCAAGCCTCCAGTCTATCCAGATCCATCTGTAGCAGTGCACTGTCCTCTTCTGTGTTAATTACTTTACACAGTTTAGTGTCATCTGCAAAAATTGATATTTTATTGTGCAAGCCTTCTACAAACTCATTAATAAATATATTGAAGAGAATAGGGCCCAATACTGATCCCTGTGGTACCCCACTAGTGACAGAGACCCAATCTGAGTATGCACCATTAATAACCACCCTCTGTTTTCTATCACTGAGCCAGTTACTTACCCACATACAAACATTTTCTCCCAGGCCAAGCATTCTTATTTTATATACTAACCTTTTATGTGGTACCATGTCAAATGCTTTGGAGAAGTCCAGATATACGACATCCATTGATTCGCCGCGGTCCAGTCTAGAACTTACCTCCTCATAGAAACTGATTAAATTGGTTTGACATGACCGATCCCTCATGAAGCCATGCTGATATGGAGTTATTTGCTTATTTTAATTGAGGTACTCCAAGATAGCATCTCTTAGAAAACCCTCAAACAGTTTACCCACGACAGATGTTAAACTTACCGGCCTATAGTTCCCAGGCTCTGTTTTTGGACCCTTTTTGAATTTTGGCACCACATTTGCTATGCGCCACTCCTGTGGAACACTCCCTGTCAGTATAGTCCTTAAATATCAGAAATAAGGGTCTGGCGATGACATTACTTAATTCTCTTAGGATACGGGGGTGTATACCATCAGGTCCTGGCGATTTGTCTATTTTAATCTTTTTAAGACGCAGCTCTACTTCTTCCTGGGTCAGACAGGGCATTTTTAAAGGGGAATTTACTTTTATATTCTGCATTTCATCTGACAGTTAATTTTCCTCAGTGAATACAGTGTAGAAAAAGATATTTAGTAGCTTTACTTTCTCCTCATCGATCTCTGCAACTCCCCCCTCATTACTCTGTAAGGGGCCGACACCTTCAGGTTTATACTTTTCACCATTTATATAATTAAAGAACATTTTAGGGTTAGTTTTACTCTCTTTGGCGATTAATCTCTCGGTCTCTAGTTTGGCTTTTTTTATTTGTCTTTTACATATTCTATTTTTTTCCTTATAGTTTTTCAATGCTTCCTCGCTCCCCTCCTGTTTTAGTGATTTATATGCTTTCTGTTTGTCATTTATTGCTTTCTTTACAGTTCTATTTATCCACATTGGTTTTTTCTTGTTCTTTAAACTTTTATTCCCATAAGGTATGTACCTCTCACAATTAGATATTAGGATGCTTTTAAAAATTTCCCATTTTGTGGCTGTATTTTTATTTTTGAGAACATTGTCCCAGTTAGTTAGGTCTATGGCCTCTCTTACTTGGCTATATTTTGCTTTTTTGAAGTTTGGTATTTTTGTTCCTCCCTGAAGAAACGCTGTTTTGAATGACAATTGGAAGGTTATTATTTTATGGTCACTATTTCCCAGGTGTCCCCCAACCTGCACATCTGTTGTTTACAAACCATTCCATACTTTGTGTGACTGTGTATATTAGGCCAAAAAATGTTAGAAACACCCTGTGCCCCATTGACGTTGATGCAGGGGATGACTATAGAAGAAGAACAGCTAACACATCTTGATTTCCACCCTGTAGCTGTTGAGGACACACAAGTGGAAACTCCCACAGAGGAGGAGGACAAGGAGCTGCCACTGGAGGAGGAGGAGGTGGAGGAGCAGAAGGATGATGATGATGACAGCAGTCACAACACCCAATCGTCTCAGTAAGGGACAGGCCTCCTCGGGTACATTGGCCAGAGTGGTGAGCTGTATGCTTGCTTGCTTACGCGCTGAAAGGCATGTCATTAACATCAAGCAGTCTGATGGTTACTGGAGAACCATTCTTTTAGACCCTCTCTATCAAAGCAAAATGAGTGATTGTTTTTTTCCCTCCGAAAGGGAGGCTAAATTAGGTTATTACCAAGAAACACTGTGTACGCAGTTTGCCACAGTTTCAGTGAGCAGACACCTTCTGTAAGTGTGTCTGAAAGGAAGGCCCATCTCCACACCCTACAGAGTTACCTACGTCCAACCATCTCAAGCAGCAGTAAGTCTCCTCATGATAGAGCTGTTTTTTCACATGCCATGCCCGGCAGAGGGAAATCAGCAAGCAGAGACTTTCCACCTCAACATAAAGGTTCAAGTCTACCTACACTCTAGTGTATAAAGAACAGTGGCTCACCCTACTTTACCCTAATTGGATATGGTGCTCTCTTCTATGGTTCACCCATACCGTTTTTATTTTTAGAAATCAATGAAATGTGAGAAAAATGAACTCAGTACTCAGTACCTGGCAACATACAGAGTGTTCAATATTACTTTACCCACTGTTACTTTACCCCTTCCACGGCGTATAGGATGTATTCCAGGGCTCTTCTTCAGGCCGTGCAGTACGGTTGCCCCACGTGGAGTCTAATGTGGCATCCCACGTGACTTGAATGTCCAACTTCGTAGGTCCCTCTAGGGACTCTAGGATTGTAAGTCCTGTGGATGGCTTTGCACTGTTGCCTTTAGTTACGATGTCTCCTAATGTAGATACGTTTGTAGCTAGTTCACCTTAACAAAATACCATAATACCAAACGCGTTCCTCACTCCTTCACTCCCCCAACAAGCCACTGTTTGTTTTTGTTTTTCTAATCCGATAACACTGTGTGTGTTTAAACACTATCTGCCTCCAATAAGGGATAACTTTTGGAATATAAAAAATCATAACACTTGCAACAGCAAAGAGCTTAGAAAGGGGGTGGTGAAAGACAAAATACAAAAATTCATAAGAAAAGAGATGTTTTCTAAAATTCTAGGAGACTAGAGAGTGTTATATACCAATTTCCAGGGTAATTGGAGTCACTTTGGTGCCAGTTGAACAGATTTTAAAATATGGCGAATCGGAACAAACCAAGTCTCAAAAGATTTGGTCATAAATAGATAAATCAAAACATTTTTAATGCTAGTATTGGCCACTTGAAGAAAATAATCAATGGGATCCTGAAAGGAGAGTTCCTGAACCATGTATGTATTAACAAGATGGCATATCCAGGTTACTTTTTATCTAAACTATGCGCAGCTTGTAAAGTGCTCATCAAGAAAAAATCTGAGATTTGCTGAGAATTCAACTTCAAGTAAAATCTAAATCTACTTTGAGGAACACATCATTTGTATCACAAAGACATAATATACATCTAACACTGCACATGTGGACAAAACCATTTGAAAAATAAGAGTAAGAATACGAGAACATTTTAGTAATATGAAAAATTATGACCAGCTAAAATTATGATCAAAGCAAACAGGAAAACTGTTTCAGTTATCTCCAATGGCAAAGCATTTTAAACTGCTTCAGAACTCCAATTTGAAAGACTTAAAAGGCTGGGTTTTTGCCATGTAATCTTGGATATATGTGAGTAAATTTAGACGTCTCCCTTTTAAACATAGAAAGTAATTGGCTCTTTTGGAAGGACTTAATGAACCCAAAAGGAATTAATGCAGATTTTAGGTTTGGATGTAATTGGATGAAATTGTAGTATCCCCCCAATAATAAATTAACACAAACTTGTAGAAACTTGAAGAATAATGGAGAACACAAAAGCATGTGAAACATGTAATATTGAGCTCCATACAATAGTTAACAATAGTTTTATAAATATATGTATATATATATATACTAGCAGAAAGACCCGGCTTCGCCTGGGTATATTTCATCTATTTATTTAATGTTTCTGTGTGTCGTTGCAGAGAGAAAGTCAATGCAGCTGACAGAAATTGATCTTTACCTTCATTTTTTCAATCCCTATTGGCTGCGGAGTGGGAGGGGGTGTGGTTTAATGGGACACGGGGGGGGTTAAGTCTTTCATTTCAGGGTGGCCTGAATTATAGGTTAATGCCATGGTAATTTGAGGAAACACAATGGATAGCAGTGGAAGAAAACATTGCTTTGCGCGGGTATATTTAATCTATTTCATTTAATGTTTCTGTGTGTCGTTGCAGAGAGAAAGTTATCCTCCCTCCCATCCCTGCAGCTGACAGATGTTGATTTTTACCTTCAATTGTTCAATCTCCATTGGCTGCGGAGTGGGAGGGGTCATGGCCTGACTGAGTCGGGGTCGTGACGTTGCAAGACCTGGGGCGGGGTTTTAAGTCCTTCTTTTGATGGTGGCCAGAATTACACGTCGATGCCATGGTAATTTATGAGGACACGCCATGGGTAACAGTGGAAGAAAACATTGCTTTGCACAGGTATATTTAATCTATTTCACTTAATGTTTCTGTATGTTGTTGCAGAAAGAAATCCAACTTCCCTCCCACTCCTGCAGCTGACAGAAGTTGATTTTTACCTTCATTTTTTCAATCCCCGTTGGCTGCGGAGTGGGAGGGGGCGTGGCCTGACAGAGTCGGAGTGTGGTTTCCCGAGATTTGGGGCGGGGGTCAGAGTGGCATAAATTACAGGTCGATGACATGGTAATTTATGGGGACCCGCAATGGGTAGCAGTGGAAAAAAACATCTTTTATTAGTACTAAATGGTCGTAGTCTAAAATTAGTCAATTTCATCTACGATTTTTGTGTGTCGTTGCAGAGAGAAATTCACCCTCCCATCCCTGCAGCTGATTTTTTTCAATCCTCGTTGCCTGCGGAGTGGGAGGGGGCGTGGCCTGGCAGAGTTGGGGGTGTGGATTATCAAGATGCTTCGAACGGTTGTAGTCTGAAATTAGTCTATTTCATCTAAAATTTTGTGCGTCATTGAAGAGAGAAATTCACCCTCCCACCCCTGCAGCTGACAGAAGTTTATTTTTCCCTTCATTCTTT
The DNA here is from genome assembly GCA_900303285.1 of Rhinella marina. Classification (NCBI taxonomy): domain Eukaryota; kingdom Metazoa; phylum Chordata; class Amphibia; order Anura; family Bufonidae; genus Rhinella; species Rhinella marina. The sequence goes on from ONZH01000968.1 coordinate 25,873, forward strand.
CAATCCCTGTTGGCTGCGGAGTGGGAGGGGGCATGACCTGACAGAGTTGGGGGTGTGGCTTAGCAAAGCGCTTCGCATAGGTGATTTAATCTATTTCATTTAATGTTTCTGTGTGTCGTGGCAGAATGGCTGCAGAGTGGGAGGGGGCGTGGTCTGACAGAGTTGGGGGCGTGACTTAGCAAGACGATTCGAACAGTTGTAGTCTATAATTAGTCTATTTTATCTAAAATTTTTGTGTGTCGTTGCAGAGAGAAATTCACCCTCCCACCCCTGCAGCAAACAGAAGTTTATTTTTACCTCAATTTTTTCAATTCCCATTGGCTGCGGAGTGGGAGGGGGCGTGACCTGACAGAGTCGGGGGCGTGGATTAGCAAGACGCTTCACATGGGTGTATTTAATCTATTTTATTTAATGTTTCTGTGTGTCGTTGCAGAAAGAAAGTCAACCTCCCACCCATCCCTGCAGCTGACAGAAGTTGATTTTTACCTTTATTTTTTCAATCCCTGTTGGCTGCGGAGTGGGAGGGGGCGTGGCCTTACAGAGTCGGGGCGTGGCTTAGCAAAGCACTTCGCATAGGTGCATTTAATCTATTTCATTTAATGTTTCTGTGTGTCGTTGCAGAATGGCTGCGGAGTGAGAGGGGGCGTGGCCTGACAGAGACGGGGCATGGCTTAGCAAAAGGCTTAAAACGGTTGTAGTCTATAATTAGTCTATTTCATCTAAAATTTTTGTGTGTCGTTGCAGAGAGAAATTCACCCTCCCACCCCTGCAGCAAACAGAAGTTTATTTTTACCTTCATTTTTTCAATTCCCGTTGGCTGCGGAGTGGGAGGGGGCGTGACCTGACAGAGTCGGGGGCGTGGATTAGCAAGACGCTTCGCATGGGTGGATTTAATCTATTTTATTTAATGTTTGTGTGTGTTGTTGCAGAAAGAAAGTCAACCTCCCACCCATCCCTGCAGCTGACAGAAGTTGATTTTTACCTTTATTTTTTCAATCTCTGTTGGCTGCGGAGTGAAAGGGGGTGTGGCATGACAGAGTTGGGGGTGTGGCTTAGTGAGACCTGGGGTGGGGGTTTTAAGTACTTCTTTTAGGGTGGCCTGAATTAAAGGTCAATACCATGCTTATTTATGAGCCCACGCAATAGGCAGCAGTGGAGGAAAACATCTTTTATTACTACTGAACTGTAGTAATAGAAAAAAACATAAGTTATATTTATGGTAACCGGAATACCTTTAACAGTGTCGGTAAATAGAAATGGATGAGATCCTCAGCTGCTGATAATTACCTGGTTGTTATGGAAACCTGCCCTCCCTGTGTGGCTTTGCAGAGAATGGCAGTTGGAGTTTAAAACCAAAGCTCCCAGTTGTAATGTTGGCTAATGGAGATCATATTTTGGGAATATCTCGGGAACGGTATGTCCTAGAGAGATGAGACCTGGTCTAAAACCTTCCCGGACACCTGATGTACCTGTGTGCCGAATTTGGTGAAAATCAGTCCAGTAGTTTGGTCGCGCATAGAGAACAGACAGACAGACAGACAGACAGAAAATTATTATTTCAAATAAAAATCATTATTTCTAACTATATTCTCTATTCATTTTGCAACTCATTTGATAAATAAAAGTGTGAGTTTTCATGGAAAACACAAAATTGTCTGGGTGGCCGCAAACATTTGAACGGTAGTGTATATATATATATATAATATATATATATATATATATATATATATATAGTACAGACCAAAAGTTTGGACACACCTTCTCATTCAAAGAGTTTTCTGTATTTTCATGACTGTGACTATGAAAATTGTAGATTCACACTGAAGGCATCAAAACTATGAATTAACACATGTGGAATTATATGCTTAACAAAAAAGTGTGAAACAACTGAAAATATGTCTTATATTCTAGGTTCTTCAAAGTATCCACCTTTTGCTTTGATTACTGCTTTGCACACTCTTGGCATTCTCTTGATGAGCTTCAAGAGGTAGTCACCTGAAATGGTATTCCAACAGTCTTGAAGGAGTTCCCAGAGATGCTTAGCACTTGTTGGCCCTTTTGCCTTCACTCTGCGGTCCAGCTCACCCCAAACCATCTCGATTGGGTTCAGGTCTGGTGACTGTGGAGGCCAGGTCATCTGGCGTAGCACCCCATCACTATCCTTCTTGGTTAAATAGCCCTTACACAGCCTGGAGGTGTGTTTGGGGTCATTGTCCTGTTGATAAATAAATGATGGTCCAACTAAACGCAAACCAGATGGTATAGCATGCCGCTTCAAGATGCTGTGGTAGCTATGCTGGTCCAGTATGCCTTCAATTTTGAATAAATCCCCAACAGTGTCAACAGCAAAGCACCCCCACACCATCACACCTCCCCCTCCATGCTTCACGGTGGGAACCAGGCATGTAGAGTCCATTCATTCACCTTTTCTGCGTCGCACAAAGAGGCGGTGATTGGAACCAAAGATCTCAAATTTGGACTAATCAGACCAAAGCACAGATTTCCACTGGTCTATTGTCCATTCCTTGTGTTCTTTAGCCCAAACAAGTCTCTTCTGCTTGTTGCCTGTCCTTAGCAGTGGTTTCCTAGCAGCTATTTTACCATGAAGGTCTGCTGCACACAGTCTCCTCTTAACAGTTGTTGTATAAATGTGTCTGCTGCTAAAACTCTGTGTGGCATTGACCTGGTCTCTAATCTGAGCTGCTGTTAACCTGCGATTTCTGAGGCTGGTGACAAATTCTAACAGTCTATTCAGTAGGACTATCAGCTGTGTATCCACCTGACTTCTGCCCAACACAACTCATGGTCCCAACCCCATTTATAAGGCAAGAAATCCCACTTATTAAACCTGACAGGGCACACCTGTGAAGTGAAAACCATTTCAGGTGACTACCTCTTGAAGCTCATCAAGAGAATGCCAAGAGTGTGCAAAGCAGTAATCAAAGCAAAAGGTGGCTACTTTGAAGAACCTGGAATATAAGACATATTTTCAGTTGTTTCACACTTTTTTGTTAAGTATATAATTCCACATGTGTTAATTCATAGTTTTGATGCCTTCAGTGTGAATCTACAATTTTCATAGTCATGAAAATACAGAAGACTCTTTGAATGAGAAGGTGTGTCCAAACTTTTAGTCTGTACTGTATATATATATATATATATATATATATATATATATATACACTACCGTTGAAATGTTTGCGGCCACCCAGACAATTTTGTGTTTTCCATGAAAACTCACACTTTTATTTATCAAATGAGTTGCAAAATGAATAGAGAATATAGTTAGAAATAATGATTTTTATTTGAAATAATAATTTTCTCCTTCAAACTTTGCTTTCGGCAAATAATGTTCAATTTGCAGCAATTACAGCATTGCAGACCTTTGGCATTCTAGCTGTTAATTTGCTGAGGTAATCTGGAGACATTTCACCCCATGCTTCCAGAAGCCCCTCCCACAAATTAGATTGGCTTGATGGGCACTTTTTGCGTACCATACGGTCAAGCTGCTCCCACAACAGCTCAATGGGGTTGAGATCGGGTGACGGCGCTGGCCACTCCATTACAGATAGAATACCAGCTGCCTGCTTGTTCCCTAAATAGTTCTTGTATAATTTGGAGGTGTGCTTTGGGTCATTGTCCTGTAGTAGGAGGAAGTTGACTCCAATCAAGCGCTGTCCACAGTGTATGGCATGGCGTTGTAAAATGGAGTGATAGCTTTCCTTAATCAAAATCCCTTTTACCTTGTACAAATCTCCCACTTTACCAGCATCAAAGCAACCCCAGACCATCACATTACCTCCACCATGCTTGACAGATGGCATCTTCCAGCATCTTTTCAGTTGTTCTGCATCTCACAAATGTTTTTCTGTGTAATCCAAACACCTCAAACCTCGATTTGTCTGTCCATAACACTTTTTTCCAATCTTCCTCTGTCCAATGTCTGTGTTCTTTTGCCCATATTAATCTTTTCTTTTTATTAGCCAGTCTCAGATATGGCTTTTTCTTTGCCACTCTGCCCTGAAGGCCAGCATCCCGGAGTCGCCTCTTCACTGTAGACGTTGACACTGGCGTTTTGCAGGTACTATTTAATGAAGCTGCCAGTTGAAGACCAGTGTGGCGTCTATTTCTCAAACTAGAGACTCTAATGTACTTGTCTTGTTGCTCAGTTGTGCAGTGGGGCCTCCCACTTCTCTTTCTACTCTGGTTAGAGCCTGTTTGTGCTGTCCTCTGAAGGGAGTAGTACACACCGTTGTGGGAAATCTTCAGTTTCTTGGCAATTTCTCTCATGGAATAGCCTTAATTTCTAAGAACAAGAATAGACTGTCGAGTTTCACATGAAAGTTCTCCTTTTCTGGCCATTTTGAGAGTTTAATCAAACCCACAAATGGTAATGCTCCAGATTCTCAACTAGCTCAAAGGAAGGTCAGTTTTGTAGCTTCTCTAACCAGAAAAACTGTTTTCAGCTGTGCTAACATACTTGCACAAGGGTTTTCAAGGGTTTTTTAAACATCCATTAGCCTTCTTACACAGTTAGCAAACACAATGTACCATTAGAACACTGGAGTGATGGTTTCTTGAAATGGGCCTCTATACACCTATGTAGATATTGCATTAAAAACCAGACATTTGCAGCTAGAATAGTCATTTACCACATTAACAATGTATAGAGTGTATTTCAGATTAATTTTATGTTATCTTCATTGAAAAAAACAGTGCTTTTCTTTCAATAATAAGGAAATTCCTAAGTGACCCTAAACTTTTGAAAGGTAGTGTGTATATATCTATCTATATATATATATATATATATATATATATATATATATTTTTTTAAAAAGCATCAGAAAATATCAAAACTTTTTCAGATTTTGACAGTATTTATTATTTAAACCAGTAGTTTCAAATTCGACTGAATATATTGGCCACCCATTGCGAAAATTTCCAATCGATAGTCCATACTCATTTCAAATATGTTGCAATACAAAATTATTGTTAATATAACATAGCACTACATACCTCTTTAAATCCAGTGACAGCCAGGCCAGGTTTGGCACACAGAAAGTGCCATACATCTAGCCCCCCCACCCTTTCCCACAGTAATAGTGTTCCCAGACTGCCATTAATATTAATAGTGCCCCTTCTGTACTCCAACAGTGATAATGCTCCCCAAGTGGCCTCTCATTAGTAGAAATGCCCTCCATATTGTACTCAGTAGTAATGCTTCCACAGTAAACCCAGTAGTGATTATGCAATCATGGTGCCCCCAGTAGGATTAAGACCTCCCCTATAGTGCCCTCAGCAGTAAAGTCCTATGGGGCTAAATGGTGGGAATGTTTCCAGTGGCCCACATAAACTGCTGCCTACTGCCTCAAAGCAAGAAGCTCATCTTGCCTCATGGACGCAGAGTCCCACATGTTTGTGACCCCTTATTTAAACAAGCACAGTGGAATTCTAAATATCCATACAGAGAATAACCTGAAAAAATGAAATAATTCACTATAAATCGAACAACGAAAATATAACTGATGTACTGAAAAAAAGGAACACTATGATTGAAAAATAAAATATCTAATATATAAAGCTGAGCGTATGTGTGTATGTATGTGTGTATGTCCGCTAAAGGAATCCACACCGTCTCATTTATAATCACAAAATTTGCCACATAGGTACATCAGGTGTCCGGGAAGGTTTTAGACTGGGTCTCAGCTCTCTAAGACGTACTGTTCCTGAGATATTCACAAAAAAATGCAAATATGGCACATCACATGACCTACATTAGCCAATAGAAGCCTGCAAGTCTTTCTCTTCACATCCCAACTGTCATACACATGGTCCCATGTACTTTATCAGCCAATAGAAGCTCACAGGTCCTTAGTCTCCACATGCACACAGTTTTACACCAGGTTTCTATAACAACCCAGCCATTTTTCATTACTGCTGTAGGTGCAGCACGCTGTGGATGGCGCTATTAAGGGAGAGGAGCGCTGTAGAGGTCGCAGGACTTAAAAACCCCAGGTTCAGCTTATCCACACCCCCAAAAATCAACTTATGTCAGCTGCAGGGGTGGAAGAGTGACTTTCTCTCTGCAGCTCATGCTCAGACAGTACAGTGCTGCTGTCTGAGAGTGAGCTGTTCAAAAGGACATCCCTGTGTCCATCTAGGCCCTGCGTCGGACGGAGGACAGGGAGTCTGAAAGCCAGACTGTCCAACCTAAAACCGGACCTCTGGCCACCCTAGGGGCAGGCTGCTGTTGAGGTCACAGTTAAGGGGACAGTCCAGTGTTAAGGGGCAGATTGCTGTAGGGGGCGTGGTGTTGTGGAAATCACAGTTAAGGAGATGGGGTACTGTGGAGGTCACTAATAAAGGGGCAGCCACTGTGGAGGTCACTGTTTAAGGGGAGGGTGTTGTGGATGTTACTGTTAAGGGCGCAGGCCGCTGTGGAGGTCACTGTTAAGGGAGGAGGGGACTGTGGAGGCCACTATTAAAGGGGAAGCGGGGTACTGTGAGGCCACTATTAAAGGCGCAGCGGGGTACTGTGAGGTCACTGTTAAGGGAGCCGGGTACTGTGGCAATCACTGTTAAAGGGGCAGTCGCTGTGGATATCTCTGTTAAGGGGTCCGGGAATGGCGGAGGTCAGTTAAGGGGACTGTAACTTATCGTTGGTGTTAAGGGGCAGGTGCTGTAGAGGTCATTGTTAAGGGGATGGGCCCCTGTTAAGGTCACTGTCAAGGGGGTGGGGTGCTGTGGAACTCAATGTTAAAGGAGCAGGCTGCTGTGAAGGTCAAAGTTAAGGGGCATTTTAAGGAGACGGGGCATTGTGGGGGGTCAGTGTTAAGGGGGCATGGTGCTGTAGCTGTCACTGTTATAGTGGATACTGTCGATATATCTTTTAAGGACACACACAAACATTAAATGAAATAGATTAAATATACCTATGCAAAAGCTGAGTCCTTCAGCTAGTATGATATAAATCCTATTATTTATTTAAAAGCACCATTAATACATAAATACATAAATAATATAAAAGCACACAAGTACAATAAACATGAAAATAGTAACAGACTGGCACAGAAGGTGAGAGGACCCTGTACACTAAAGCGCACATTCGACAAGGCAAAAGGGAATGACACAATAAGTGAGGCATTCCCTTTGTATTTTAAGAAAAAAAGTTTTTTTTTTTATATTCATCTTTTACATTTTCAAAATAAGAAAAAAAGAAAAGGGCCCGAAGCAAAACTTTGGGCACGCTGCATGGTTAGCACCTAAAAGAAACTCCTTCGACAAGTATCACAACTTGTAAACACATTTTGTAGTCAGCCAAGAGTCTTTCATGGGCTGTCTTGCATGCACTTCTTTGAGTTCTGCCTGCTGATTTTTAATAATGTTCAGATCAGGAGATTGTGAGTGCCATGGTAAAACCTTCAGCTTATGCCTTTTGTGGTAGTCGATTGAGGATTTTGATATTCATCCCTGATGAAGGAATGCGCTTTATTCCGAAACTAGTTGGATCAATTTTGGCCCCTACAGGCACCTGAACTCAACGTGTGACATCACACTGAAGTTTTTCCTAGACAACAGCCGGCAGAGTTTCCCACGTGCACGCTTGCTTCCGGCCGGAGCAGCGGACCTACCGTGGATGCACTCAAGAAGAGGAACGCAGGAACAACATTTTTTCAAAAAATCTAGGACTCAGCCATGTTTTCCTGATTTGGAGATTACAAACAAACAGGTACACTGTATGTTTACGGCTATTTCTTGATCAGAATACAGTAAATGACATTGCAGTTTACTTCTCACGGTGCTATACATTACCAGCCTTACGCTTGTTTTTTTGCCTGAGGCAGAGGTGTTGAATTTGGAATTTAATTGCCTTTTTACCAGCGCAGATACCTTTTACTTATATACTCTGGATTTTGAGGTGTGTTTAGGAACATTATCCATTTGTAGAAGCCATCCTCTTTTCAACTTCAGGTTTTTTACAGTTGGTGTTATGTTTGCTTCGTATAGTGTGATCCACATTATCTATTTTAAAACAAAGACATTCCTCTGCTGTAAAGAAAATTCATATTTACTCTGCCATATTGATTATCTTCTACTGTGACAAAAATCTGTGCCATATTGAAGAACATAATATCACATGAATTAACATGGCCAGGAACAAGTAACACATGTGGAAATTGAGTAAAGGCTTATATTGAAGTAGAAGATCATATACTGCACTGTGTGAATTGATTTTAGGTCTGCTTGCATGAGCTCCGCAATAAGTTGTTAAAAGGGACCAAGACTGTGATCATATAAAATGAATTTTGTTTTTAGATATTTCATATAATTTTGTGAATGGTGTAATAAATTGTATTTTTATTTTTTAACTTGAGCCAGCCATTGTTTGTATTATTGTTTTAAACTAGCTAACTAGGTATTAGCAGGTCGAGCCCCACTCTGGTGAGCCCCTCAAACCTACTGTATTCTTATGTTTGCTTCATGCCTTGAGAAAGTGTCAGTGGTCGCAAAATGATCCTTGGCGGCTGTATGCTGCAAGGTCTGTCCCATACCTGCACTGCTATGTTTTGTATCCACCAATAAAGAAATTGGATTTTTATCGGAGGAAGTTACCCTTCTGTTCCCTGGATTGCTTTCAAAATTTGTTGGAATGTCATTGAATCCATTCTTCCCTCTACCTGTGAAATCTTCCCTGTGACATTGGCTGCAACACAACTCCAAAGAATGATTGATCCACCCCCATGCTTGATGGTTGAAGAGGAGTTTCTTCTATCAACTTCTGTGCTCAAACGTACCTTTGCTCAGTGTGTCGAGAGTTCTATTTTAACCTCATTGGTCTACAGGACTTATTTCCAAAATGCATCAAGCTTGTTTAGATGTTCTTTTGAAAAGTTCTGACACTGAATTTTGTGTTGAGGATGCAGGAGAGGTTTTCTTGAGATGACACTGAACAGTAGAAAAATGCACCACTCCAGAGTCTGCTAAATCTTCCTGAAAGCCTTTTGCAGTAAAGCAGTGGCTCTGATTTGCCTTTCTAACAATCCCCTCTGAAATTTTTCTTGGTCTTCCAGAACTTCCCTTGACCTCCACTGTTCATGTTAGCTGCTATTTCTTAATTATATTTCGAACTGAGGAAATGACAACCTGAAAATGCTTTGCTATCTTCTTATACGCTTCTCCTGCGTTGTGGGTCTCAACCATTTTCCTTTTCAGAGTGTTAAGCAACTGCTTAGAAGAACACATGGCTGCTATTTTTGAGACAAGGTTAACCCCTTCGCGCCCAGCGCCATACAGGTACGGCGCTGGGGCGATGCGGGCACATGGCGCCCGCTCGCGGGTGCGGCGGGCGTCATGGCCGGCAAGTCTCTGCTGTTTCTAACAGCAGAGACTTGCCGCTACTTACCGCCATCGGCGGCGTCTTCCTCGGAGATTAGATGCCGTGATCACACGTGATCACGGCATCTAGTTGCGTCTCAACCCGGAAGCATTCGCTTCCGGGTGGTGTACAGACACCCCGTGTGGCCAATTGGGGTGTCTGTACACCATATGAAAACTGTAATCCTCGCTGGTGAGGATTACAGTTTTCAAAGTGCAATTCTTATTCTGGCCACTAGATGGCAGGCCAGGATAAGAAATGAGCAATTCATGGATTTCTGAGTCTTTAAAATCCATAATTTCTCATAAAGAAAAAAAAAAGCCACAATATATAAGCCCATATTTGAGCTTTCCAATAGTAAAAAAAAAATTTAAAAAAAATGTTAAAAAATATATAAAAAATAAAAAAGATGTAAAAGTTCAAATCACCCCCTTTCCGTATAAGTAAAAAATAAATACCTAAATAACAATAAATATAGACATCATGGGTATCACCGTGACTGAAAACGCCCGTACTTTTAAAATATAAAAAAAAAATTCCAATACGGCGAATTGTGTGGCGGAAAAAAGCGTCCAAATGGCGATTTGCCGTTTTTTGTTGCTTTTTTTTTCTAAAAAAAATTAAATAAAAAGTGATCAAAAAGTCATACACACCCCAGAATGGTATCAATAAAAACTTCAGATCGTCCCGCAAAAAATGAGCCCCCATACAGCTCTGTACACATAAATACCAAAAAGTTATAGGGGTCAAGATTTGACAAGGGAAAAAAAAAAAAAAGGACAACTTTCTAATTATTTTATCACTATGAAAACGCAGGAAAAACTATACATATTAGGTATTGCCGGATTCGTACTGACTTGTAGAATGAAAGTAATGGATCAGTTTTAATGCACATCGAACGCTGTAAATAAGAAACCCGTAGAACTGTAGCGGAATAGCATTTTCTTTGCAATTTCACCCGATTTGGAATTTTTTTTCCCGCTTCCCACTACACCGTATGCAATATTAAATGGTGGCGTTGGAAAGTACAACTTGTCCCGCAAAAAACAAGCCCTCATACAGCTATGTGAACAGAAAAATAAAAGAGTTATGGCTGTTTGAAGGCAGGGAGCGCAAAACGAAAATGCATAACCGAAAAAAGCTCCGGGCGCGAAAGGGTTAAAGGAGTCTGGGTATTTATAAAGCTTTGAAATTTGCATCATCTGACCTTTCCTAATGATTGTGAACAAGCCTTAACCCTAACATGTTATTTAAAGTCTGAGAACTTGGTCAAATTTCCTTGGGTCCCCATACTTTTAGAAGCCACTCCTTTCCTTTTTTCACTCTAAAATTGTACAAAGCCAAAATAATACACTGACATAGCTGAAAATGGTGAAAAGCATGTTTCCTCTTAAACTTTATGCCCTGGATACCTTGGATGTCAGGTGAGGATATCTCAATTTTATTTTTCTGGTACATTGTGTGAATTGTACCGGATCCTGAAGAAGCTCCTGTCCTTTTCACACAAAGTGATTTACAGTTTTCAGCACCTATTCCTAGCTGCTATATGTAAGGACTTGCTTTATCTGTCATAGTTATCTGCTTATTTTTTATTATTAAATCTTCATTTCTTCTACTTTCAGATGACATTTTTAGGCTTTGGAACCAATTACTAGATTACTAGTTTTCCATAGTTAGGGACTCAAGTTACAATTGTCATCCAGGAACCAATTTATAAATATTGTAACTTGAGGGACCACTGGGTATATATATATATATATATATATATATATATATATATATATACACATACTGTATATAGTAAGAGCAGTAATAAAAGCAATAATTAACATTATTCCAACAGATGACATATGGAATAAGGAGAATGGAGTCATTTTGTTATGATTAATTTCAATCATAATGCTTGTGTTAAGCTTAATAATTTGAAAATGTAAGGTAAGAAGGATACTTTCTACTTGGCTAAATTACATCACACAGAACTGATAAAAGGTGTCAAAAGAACAATTTCACTGTCCCCTAATGAAGCTTAGATTCAGTTAGATTCAGTCAAATGCACATCAGGGTGAGCATACATACTTGATAGGGACAAAATGCACCAACATTAGGGTCAGAAAATTAATGCAGCCTGTAAGGCTCACATAAAGATACAAAGTCTCAGCAATAGGAGAAGCTCAGCCACATTGATTCAAAGCTGTCCCCCCAGAGAGCCGCAATATAGACTCCTTTCTTGTTAAGTTCAAGCGGTGGTGGTGCCAGCAGTGTTAGGCCTCAGCCCTCAGGACCCCAGGAATCCTGTAGTAAGTTATAGAAAACCGCGACACTCACTGTCTTCAAATGCAGTAACAAGTTTATTCACCAACCAGGCGACATTTCGGCTACAAGAGCCTTTTTCAAGCAAGTGTACAAGAGCCATACCAAACATATATATAGGTGATAACCACATGTGATTGGGTGAAATCAGGCGAGATACCAGCCCACCTGGCTGGTTCCGCCCATACGTGACAGTAAAGTGCAAACAGTAATCAACAACCTTATTAGCAAGAATCTATAGTAGTATATAAGTAGAATGTAATCAAAGTCAATATGCATACCACAATCCCATAGTGCAATTCCTGCAGTCCAGCTCGATCCCCCGTATATGTCGGCATTCCAATAATCAGACTGCGCATGCACGCTTAAGCGCTCGTAGTCTATAGCAACCCTCTGAGGAGATCTCAATTCTATGAGGTTGCGTCTGCTATATCAAGCCAGTCTCAGTACACATCTCTAGGAGACGCAAGCCCAGAGACGTAGAATCAGTTTGATGCTATTCCCGATCCGGTGTTTAAAATGTACCGTCGGATCGGACTTTGATTACATTCTACATCTTGAAAAGCATTATGGAAGTTCTTATTAGTATGCAAGAGATGTGAGGAGTGGTGAGTGTAGATCTGCTAGTGCTGGCTGAAGTCACCACTCCCTGGTCTTCTTCTGGGTGCCTGCTGTGCCCTGACTGAGTATAGTGTCAGGACGTAGTGCAAAAAGAGAGCACTGTGACCTGATCCTGTGCAACATCAGGTCACAGTGCACCTCTGCCCTTTCAGAAGACCAGGAAGCGGTGAATGCAAGAAGAGTGCAGTGTCCGGAGAAGGCAAGGCCTTCATCTTTTACTGTATGAGGTCTGATAAAGAATGGGAGTCTGATTGAGGGGTCTAATCTGAGGTCTGATAAAGATTGGGGTCCTGATTTAGGGTGTCTGAACCAAGGTCTGTTGAGGATTGGGGGTCTGATTGGGGAGTCTGATCTGAGTTCTCAAAGATTAGGGGGTCTGATCTAAGGTCTGATAAAGATTGGCGCCTGATAAAGATTGGACATATGATGTGGGGTTGTTATGAAGATTGCTGGGTCTGGGTCTGTTCTGAGGTCTGATAAAGATTGGTGGTCTGATTCAAGGGTCTGATTTGAGGTCTGATGCTGATTAGGTGGGTCCGATCTGAGGTCTGATGAAAAATATTTTTTTCTTTTTCTCCTCTGAAACTTAGGTGCGTCTTATGATCAAGTACATCTTAGAAAGTCAAAAATATGGTAATTAGGTGGATGGTTCTTCACAAAATTCATTAAATCTGCTATAATAGAATAATTAGGCCTTGGTCAATATTTTGCATAAGTGACTGATGAAAAAAACAGATCAAGAACAAAACTTGGAATCTGTGCAGGTATTTCCATTATACCTTCTCTTGGTGGAGGATCCATTTCTCGTTTTGGTTCACAATCCTTGTTGCAAAACACTGACATGTGATTAAGGACTGTGTCAAACTAATAAATAAAGGCTATAATGTGAAAACAACAATCTATATTTTTCAAAAAAATATTGACCCTCAATAATTAATATGTATTCTAATTAAAGAGAAAAGATTTATATACAGAGAACAAATAATAATGTGGCAAGTGGAATTTATCATGTAGAGAAAGTTAATACAGGCCACTTACTAATGTACTGTGATTGTCCATATTGCTTCCTTTGCTGACATTTTTCCATCACATTATACACTGCTCGTTTCCATGGCTATGACCACCCTGCAATCCATCAGTGTTGGCTGTGCTTGCATACTACAGGAGAAAGTGCTGGTCTCTCTGGTGGCCAGGACTGTGGGAGGTCACATAGGCTTGTGCCTTTTTTTAAAGCATGAAAGCCCATCCATGAATATAGTCGGTTGTCGTAATCATGGAAAGAAGCAGTGTATAATGTGATAGAAAAATGAATCCAACCAGCAAAGGGAAGCAATATGGACAATCACAATACATCAGTAAGTGGCTGCTATTAACTTTATCTACATAATAAATACTATTTGCTGAAGTGACAAAACCCATTTAACTATATTAAAAAATGTTTTTATTTACTGTATCATCTTTCTCTCAGCTATCCTTTTATCTCTGTTTTAAATCATGGTGCACATCAAATGTAATTGTTCAAAATATAGCAGCAATATAGATTTATTTACTATAGAAAAGTAATTTCACATATGAGTGTCAAAACAGCAATGAATTCATGAAGGTTTGAATTAAATGTCAATCCACTAAATAACCCTTTAAGAAGGGCACTGATCAATGCCTAAGATCACAGTGGAAGCTCTGCTATAACACACAGCTGGCCTCCGCTTGCAACTACAGGGAAAGATGCTATATCTTATCCTAGTAGTTCAACCCCTTAGATGCTGCGATCCATAATGACCACTGCATCTAAGGTGTTCGAACCTGGTGTCTCCCTTTGTCTAGCTGTTTGGTAACCTGATTGCGGGATACCAGAGCATTACTATGCAGTCAGAGGCCATATAAAAGCCCTCAGACCTGCTGCCAGCATTTGCCTAGTATACAAGCGATCAAAAGATTGCAACATCAAGGCCCCTAGGGCGATAACAACAACACAAAAATTCCTTTTTTTTCTGTAAAATAGGTTTTCATTGTGCAAAAGTACTAAGCTATAAAAACAAATAATACATGTATTTAGTATTCATAGAGACCCACAGAAGAAGGGTAATGCATTATTTTACTGAGTAGTAAAAAGCTACAAAAATGCAAACCAAGTCCTCAAACAGGTACATCAATGGAAAAAAGTTATAGTTCTTGGAATGCAATGAAGAAAATACAAAAAAATGCTTAGTCATCAATTGTTAAACCGGCCTGGTCTGCCTGGTTAAGAGGTTAATATAACAAAAATACTCTGAGCCTGGATGCATGGCCAATCAAGTCGTTGACACAGCATCCAAACACAGAGTAAGGCTCCATTCACACGTCCTGTTTTTCTTTCCTGATTCGATCCTGATTTTTTCAGTACCCATTGAAATGAATGGATCCAGATCAGGATCAGGATCGAATCAGGAAAGAAAAACAGGACGTGTGAATGGAGCATTAGGCAAGAGATTTAAACCAGGCAATTTTTGTTGGTCAGTGCCTGTGATTTTGACTCCTGTTCTGTGTGCTCAGTACTGTGTAGCATTTCTGTTGAACCTTCATGTATTGACCTATGCTTGTTTGAGGATTTACCGCTTGTCTACTGATTAGTTTTCTACTGAATCTCCTAGCCTGACTCCTTAGTTTCTTTGTGGAATATGCCATGGTATACTGATTAGTATTCTACTATTTCTCCTTACTTTGACTCCTACCTAAAGATAAATGTTTGCCAGAAGATCAAAATTTCTTTTGTACATTGTATATCAAACTTAAAGAGGACATGTAACCTCACTTGCCAAGTCAGTTTTAGTAATTACTTGCACCCGCATGTAATAATTCTGGAGCATCTATACTTATGATCTATGTGGTACCAATTTTTTATTACTCCTTCTAGAAGTTATACATGAATTGCCAGAAGCTTTCCATAAAATTTCAACTGGGTGTTTCCAGTTGGGGTGTATCCTTGCACAATCTGGCAACACTGTTTGGATAATGGCAGACCATGAAGGGACACAACTGGCAAAACTCAACCTGATTGCAAACAATTAATTTATAATAAGTGGGTGCAAGTAGTTGCTAAAACAGACACATCAGGAGAAATCACAGATTCTCTTTAAAGGCTATAGACTAGAGTTGATCGAATCCTAAAATATTCGGGGATTCGGAATTCGGCCTGAATTTTCCGCGGGATTCGTGGGTTCGAGCCGAATCACGAATCCCATTAAAGTCTATGGGAGACCCGAATATTTTTGCAGGCGCCAAAGGTTCTGCACAGTCAAGTTTGCCCCAACATGTGAAAACCTCAGAAAAAGATGGAAACACCTTGGAAATTGATAGGAAACACCAGGGGCAGCATGTAGGGATGCCTCTGAGGCTCCCTAATTGCACCATTTTTTCTAAATCTGGCCAATAGTCTGGTGATGACCCCAAGGCAATTTTCAGGGACACGGTAATGGTGACCCACTTAAAAATGCTGCCTGACAACCTGGCGGTGAACCCCTGATTGTCTGTCTTACAATAAGATTGCAGTGTAAAGCATGGTGGTGAGCCTCAGTATGACTTTTTAGATGGAGATTGCATGTGGTCACGTACTCCCTGGAACCCCATAGTCACCCCTTCTCTGATGTGCTACCCCAGAACATTCTCTGCCCCAATTCGCAAGACCTTTTGCAGTCTCAGTGTGCTGACAGTGGGGATTTACCAGTGTTGTCTGAGGAGGTGGTGGACAATGGCGAGACACAGGTGTCGGGGGGTGAGGTAGTTGAAAGTGAAGCAAGTTACAGTGGGGACTCCTTGGGGGGACTTTCTCATGATGGGACAGATTCAACTTGGGTGGATCAGGCACAGGAACAGATCAATTTTTTTTTTTTGTGTTTATTTAACTTTTATTTAGCACAAATAGCCACAGAGATATTTATTCGTTCTCTTCGCTGCGCAGTCTGGCGTTGGGGTTCGTCACTTTGATGGCGAGCTGTGCCACTCTCTCCACAATGGTCTTTCGGTTCTCTGCCTGCCCTGTGGCTGTGTCGTACTGTCTTGCTGGGGTTTAAGAAACTTGGCAAAAGCATGGAATAGTGTACCCCTGCCCTTGGCGCCTAGACTGACTTTCCCCCTCCTCTCCTCTCCAACTTCAGCCACTGCAGTCCGCCCCCTGTTGCTCTACTGGTCTGGAAAGGCCTGTAGCAGTTTCTGAACCAGGGCCTTGTCGTAGAAAGTCACTCGGGTGCTCCTTTCCTCCACGGGTATAATTTGGGCAAAGTTGTCCTTGTAGCCTGGGTCAAGGAGGGTGTACACCCAATAGTCATTGGTGGACAGTATCCTCTTGACCCGGGGATCACGACAAAGACAGCCAAGCATAAAGTCTGCCATGTGCCCTACTGTGCCAACACGCAAGCCTTCAGCCTCCTCACTTAGCGGACTCTCCATCTCCTCCCCCCCTTCCTCCGACCCCAATTCATCCTCCTCAGCCCATACCCGCTCAACAGGTAGCATGGAATCACCCCCTGATGCATGGTGCCCAAGAGTTTCTTCCTCCTCCTCAGCCTCCTCCTCCTCCTCAGTTTCGCGCTGCGAAACTGACAACAGGGTGCTCTCAATGTCACTGTCTTCCCCCACCTCCTGTGACACTGCTGAATCCTCAGACCTTAGGTTCCTCAAGGAGTTCTGGATGAGGCACAACAGAGGGATGGTGACATTGATGATGTGTGCATCACCACTGACCATCTCTGCTGCCTCCTCAAAGGGACCTAAGACCTGGCAGATGCCAGCCATCCACGTCCACTCATCAGCATAGACATGAGGAAGCTGACTGGCCTGACTACCACCTCGGGGGATCAGCTGGCAGTCTACAACTGCCCTGCGTTGTTGGTACACCCTGGCTAGCATGTGTAACGTCGAATTCCAACGCGTGGGAACGTCACACAGCAGCCGGTGAACAGGGAGTTGTAGCCGCCCTTGCACAGTCCTGAGGGTCGCGGCATCGGTGGTGGACTTGCGAAAATGGGCGCATATGCGCCGCACCTTGGTGAGCAACTCACTCAACTGGGAGTAGGTCTTGAGGAACCGCTGGACTACCAAGTTGAGCATGTGGGCCATGCATGGCACGTGAGTCAGCCCACCAAGATGCAGAGCCGCCACCAGGTTATGCCCATTATCGCAGACCACCATTCCTGGCTGAAGGTTCAGCGGCGCCAGCCACACATTGGTCTGCCCCCTGATGCCCTGTAAGAGCTCTTCAGCCGTGTGCCTCTTATCCCCCAGGCTCAGCAGTTTCAGGACTGCCTGCTGCCGCTTCCCTACCACAGTGCTGAAACTGCTGGCCATCGAGGAAATGAGACTTGATGATTGGGGCATCACTGCCGCTTTGGAGGAGGAGGAGGTGGAGGAGGAGGTGGAGGCATAATGTGCCGGAGACACAGACGGAACTATGTCCCGCAATTCGTGGTGTGGGTAGCACATGTGCAGCCCCACGATCGGTCTCTGACCCAGCCTCCACCAGATTGACCCAATGTGCCGTGAGGGAGATGTAATGTCCCTGGCCACAGGTACTCGTCCACGTATCTTTGGTCATGTGGACTTTACCACAAACCGCGTTTTTGAGAGCGTGGGCGATGTTCTCAGACACATGCCGGTGCAGGGCGGGGACGGCACATCGGGCAAAATACTGTCGGCTGGGGACAGAGTAACGGGGGGCTGCCGCCTCCATAAGGTTGCGGAAGGATTCTGTCTCCACAAGCCTGTACGGCAACATTTCCAAACTAATCAGCTTGGCGATGTGCACATTTAGAGCTTGCGCATGGGGGTGGGTGGCTGCGTACTTGCACTTGCGTTCAAATGTCTGCGGTAGAGACAGTTGAACGCCGCACTGGGACACATGAGTGGAGGAGAGGGAGGGAGATGGAGCTGGAGGGGTCCTTTCGGGGCTGGAGGCTGCAACGTCCTGGCTTGGACGAGACACAGTTGCTGGACTAACTGTGTCAACGTCACCAGCTGACAGAAGTGCAAACCATTTGGTGGGGTGTTTTCTCTCCAAATGTTTGCGCAGGCTACTAGTGGTCAGGTTGTTGCATTTTGAACCCCTGCTCATTGACGCGTGGCACAGCTTGCACACCGCCAAACGAGGATCGGCCTCATCATCCTTAAAGTACTCCCAAACTAAGGAGTGGCACATAGTATGGGCTGGAGCGTGACCTCTAGGAGCACTTGGGGAAGTAGTGACTCGGCCCTGGCTTCTCCCTCGTCGCAGCCCTCTGGCTCTCTCAACAGCTTGTGGTGCTGATGTCGTCTCACAGTCTGAACAACTGCCTCCAGTTGCCTCATTCACCCAAGTAGGATCTGTCCCCTCATCATCCCCCAGGTCTTCCTCAGACTCCACAGTGACCTCCCAGACAAATACCTCTGACACCAGTGTCTCGTCGTCATCTTCCACCAGCTCCTCAGACGCCACTGCTAACTCCCCACTCTCATAACCCGGAGACAGCAAAAGGTCCTGAGAATCAGGGCATAGCAGCTCGTCCACTGGCACATCAGGGAAGTGGTGGCTGAAGAGTTCCATGGATAAATTTTGTCCGTGGGACATACTCCTAGAGGGTTCTGGCTGGGGAGAAGAAGGGCAAGTTGGAGGACAGACACCCTGGCTCAGAGAAGTCGACTGGCTGGATGAGGGGGCAGACGAAACGTGGCTGGACATGCTCTCTGCAATCCACTTAACCACCTCCTGTTGTTGTTTGGGGTCTGTCAGAGTTGTAGGATGCTGCCCTACCAACTTCTGGAGTTGACCAGGCACCCTGACCTTACGTGTTTCCACTGTACCCACAGCAGCCGGCACTGTGTCACCACGCACACCACGGTCATCACCGCTGACCACAACACCACCACGATTCCCACCTCTCCCTCCACGACCATCTCTTCCACCTCTCCCAGCACTTCCCCCTCTCCCCCTGACCCTGGGGTTCTCCATGTGCACAGTAGCAGTATTATATTATTATAATTGTAAAGATTCAATATGGTATCTATAGACTGTGAGGTATATAGCAGGCTGATGAAATTTTTTTCCCAACTCACTGCACTGTGTATTACAGATCAGTGAAATTCAACGGACAATATAGATACGCAGGTAATATTATTTTTCACACCTATCCCAAAAAAAAAATGTACGCAGTTTGCGCAAATAAAACTGGAATCTACAGATCAATATGGTATCTATAGACTGTGAGGTATATAGCAGGCTGATTAAATTTTTTCCAAACTCACTGCACCGTGTATTACAGATCAGTGAAATTCAACGGACAATATAGATACGCAGGTAATATTATTTTTCACACCTATCCCAAAAAAAAAAATTACGCAGTTTGCGCAAATAAAACTGGAATCTACAGATCAATACGGTATCTATAGACTGTGAGGTATATAGCAGGCTGATGAAATTTTTTTCCCAACTCACTGCACCGTGTATTACAGATCAGTGAAATTCAACGGACAATATAGATACGCAGGTAATATTATTTTTCACACCTATCCCAAAAAAAAAATTTATGCAGTTTGCGCAAATAAAACTGGAATCTACAGATCAATACGGTATCTATAGACTGTGAGGTATATAGCAGGCTGATGAAATTTTTTTCCCAACTCACTGCACCGTGTATAACAGAGCAGTAAAATTCAACAGACAATATAGATAGATATGCAGGTAAAATTATTTTCAGACCTATCCAAAAAAAATGTACGCAGTTTGCGCAAATAAAACTAGAATCTACAGATCAATACGGTATCTATAGACTGTGAGGTATATAGCAGGCTGATGAAATGTATACCCTAGTCACTGCACAGTCATGCACAGGAATATATCTGTGTATAAGGTGTACCAGGCACAGCTCTACACAGAATACAGGCTTACAGCATATACTGAATTTTTCTCACAGAATCAATTAGTTTTTAAAAGACTGTTGGGGCTTCCTATCCTGCACAGAATACAGGCTTACAGCATATACTGTATACTGTTCTTCACAGAATCAATTAGTCTTTAAAAAGACTGTTGGGGCTTCCTATCCTACACAGAATACAGGCTTACAGTATATACTGTATACTGTTCTTCAGAGTATAGTCTTTAAAAGGACTGTTGGGGCTTCCTAACCTAACTCCTAACTAACTGCTTGCTGCACACACTACACTAGCTAACACTGTCTGTCTCTTCTCCTTCCCAAAGCACAATGAGGCTGATGCTGCAGGTCCCTACCTTATGTAAACTTAGGTCACATGTCACTGCCAGCCAATCACTGCTGGGGAGGTATAGGGGCTGTTACATCACAGCAGGCGTTCCCACAGGCTTCCCTTTGATGCTGATTGGCTGAAAAAAACGGGCATTTCAAACTTGCAGTGACGCACAAATAATCACGAGTCCGCGCTGCCTCGGGATGCCGAGCCGAAGCGGGCAATATTCGTGCAAATCACGAATATTGCCGCTTCGATTCGCTCATCACTACTATAGACACCTTTGGAGGTTTTTAATGAAATGCATGTATTTTTACCTAAAATCATTTTTGTAATTGGGATTTATTTATTTATTTATTTTTGCTCTGTTTAGCTAATCAGAGCTCAAATCAAGCTACAAAATGATGTTCACAGTGAAAGCCATCAAAAAGCTCATCTGATTGATTCGTCTCCAGGGCTCTTTTCCCTCTCTTTCCTCTCCTGAATGATCTTCTAAGATGATTTCTGACCAAATTACAATTGAATTTTGAATTTAAAATATATGAATGAGAGTATTAATGGCAGAGTATTACAAGCAATCAAAATCAACTTAAGAATCGTAAAAGTTAAAGTGGAATAGACATGCTGGGAGTATATGAAAGGATTACTGGCAGAAAATCCTAAGAACAATACAATGCCCCTATATTATATCCTACGAAAAGTGACTGTACACTATACTATACATAAAAATATACACCAGAATTTTTATTTAAAATCAGATACTACAAAGATGAATGACACCTTAAATGTAAGAATCTAAGCAGAGACTTGATACATGTACGCTGGAAATGCCGGTATACAGATATTGGCTGCATTAATAGAGACTAATGAAAGGTATACATACAAATGGATGCTAAAATATGCTTCTTGGGTTTAGCAAATTAGATACAAATATGTTTTAAAAAAAAAGCTATTTTTAAGGCTCTGCATACAGACATTTTAAGTCACAGTCCAACAAAAAAAATTGGAATGTGAGATATGTAAATGTTCAAATGGAAAAAGTGAAAAATACTACAAATAATTTCTCTTATTACATGTGTGATCATATGTCAGATCTATAAACACTTCTGTTTTTTTTCCATTCTTTTTCACTGTTAAGCAGGTCTAAGGCATAAGGGAGGGGTGAGTTTAAAGCCATAAATTTACTTATATGGAAGTCTGTCTTGCAGTAGGGACAGCACTAGAGATACAGTAGGACATGTTACTTATTAATAAGCAGTTTAGCTTAAGAACAATAAAAAGGGGGGAAAAGTCAATGTATAATGGGCTATGTAGCATCTGATTATACACCTATGTTGGGTCTACATATGCAGGCCTTCAAGTCTTATGGCCATTTTCTTTTCTGAACCCTAGTAATGATAATAGCCACAGGAAAGCTTGTCACGTATTTGCAACTGAATGAAATTCAGCCAGAAAGAAATAATGTTGTAGATCTTCATGGCTCGTGGTTGTAACCAATGTGGTTGTAACTTCTTTGTTCAAATGGATAACCGTACCTATTTTTTAGTATCTACACTACTTTAGAAGTTATCTAGATTATTGTTATTTTTCAACAATTTTTAAATCCAAAACAAAATATACTTGCCCATCATGCCATTTGCAAATAGTTTCATCTTATTATCTGCTGACAAACATGCCCAATCACTTTTCTTCATTGACATCAATCAGACACTTGATTGATCATGCACATAAAATTTTAGCAGGTGAATGGTCTGTAGTTTTCTGCTAATAATTAACTTCCTGCATATCTTTGATATAATAAAATGTAATATTTAAGTGAGGATAAGCTAAACAAATGCATTTAGCAGGGACTAGGCAGTCTGCCTTAATTACAGACATTGCTTCTGAACCGAGCCATGCCAAAGCAAATCAATATTCTGTTCATGTTGTTTGCAATACTTCCCTATACCACATGCTGTCTCTGGGTCATTAGGTATTGTATTATGAATGTTCCAGATGATGCTATGTTTTTGTAAATTACATGTTGGATGATAGCAATAGATATATCTAATTTAACATCTTTCCCAGTTTCAGTCACTTTGCCAAATGATGGTGTAATGTAATAATCTGCGACTGCCTTGAGCAAGCCAACAAAGACTTGCCTCTAAATAATTATTTTCTGCCAAACCATGCATATACTATAACTGAGGTTGCATTCCATATCAATTGCATGTTCATCTTGCTTTTTATTGTTTGAATTTCATCAAATCATTGTTCTTAATAACAGACATTTGTTAGTTATCAGTTGCATTCAGCAGCAGCAGAGAAAACATACATACATGTACATGTTGAATTTTCGCTCTGGCCGCCTTTCAGCAGGGGTTGCCGTGCTGTGGCCAGATCCGCGGCCCGCCCCCATTACAGTGAATGTAATGCAGCATGGATCCGGCGGGCTGTTCAACCATCCAGAACAGCCTGCCGGAGCCCCGTGCTGCAGGTGTGGAAGTAGCCTTAGACTATGTTCACATCTGTGGAGGAGGTTCCGGCAGGAGCTTCCATAGAAGATTCTGACAAGAAAAGGACAAAATAGCCCTGCATGCATCAAATGCTTATAATCACACAGAGCACTCAGTGGACCCCATTATAGGGAATGGGATTCTTCGGGTGCCAGCAGTGTTAGGCATCTGCCTGATCCGGCAGTTCTGGTATTCTGTCCCTATGACTGAACCAAATACCAGAATCCTAGTGCTGATGTGGACCTAGCATAAAAGCAACACTACCGTCAAAAGTTTTATCTCTCTGTAGATAGTACTGCCAAAATGAAAAAGAAAGACAGTCAAAAATTCAAAAAAATATATTGTTTTCTATGAACAAAGAGAAGCACTAAACTGGTTTCCAGACTTGTAGTACCAGGTGATATTCATTCACAGGTGCGGAAACATTAGCACAATTTGAGGCTGATGGAGCAAGCAGCAAGAACAACTACAAATTCTTACAAATACAGTACTGTGCAAAAGCTTTAGGCAGGTCTGGGGGTGTGTATTAATAGTTTATTTTTATCAATTAACAAAATGGAAAGTACATAAACAAGCTTTTCCATCAAAACTGCACCCTTTTTTTAACAAATCTCTTTTTATTTAGTTTTTCTCATTAAATACAAGAGTAGAATAAGACAACTTACAAAGAGAATGAGGTTACAATTTGCCATAATGTACCAATGTAAGACATTATACTGTGCATATTTTGTCTAAGGGGGGTAGGTAGGGGGGTCGGGAATGGGGAATGGGTAGAAAGGGTAGGGGTAGGGGTGGGGGGGAGGGCTAGGGAGGTAGAAAAAGGTGGGAGGTAGCGGAGGGACATCGGGATAGATACAATAACAAACAATGTTTTGCCCAACAGGAGAGGGAAATAATACAAGTTTACTTTCTAGGATGATCTCAAGAGGTAACATAAACATTTGTGTTGCATTTAGGTTTACAAAAATGTGATGAGAAAATAATTCAAGAAGTCATTTTATAGCATTTTTAAAGTATTTTGACTACTAACCCACCATTACTGTACGGGTCCATTTTTTATAAAGAAAAGAGGACAGTCAGAGTCCTATGCATGGCTTTAAAGTTGTGCATATTTGTTCAGACAGATTGCAGAAATTTTCTCCAAGGTGACCATACAGTAGTTTAAGAAATTTGGAGTGTGTTCTAGATGCCCAGCTGGCCAGCTCGTCCATTAAACATACCTGGTCTACTTTGTTGTACCACTGTTTGAGAGTAGGATGATTGGTATTTGACTAATTTAGTAGGATCAGTAATCTGGCTATTTGTGTTAAATGAGTTGGTAGGTTGGAAGCTGTTGGATGCCAGTTACCTGAGGACAACCAAAGTAAGACCGATTGTGGGGACAATCTAATTGCAGAATTACAGACTGTGTTAATAGTCTTCTCTATGGCTTCCCAGAATGGGTGTAGAAGAGGACACAATCACATGATGTGGCCTAGGGTTCCTTTATTTTTTTGGCATCTCCAACAATGTTCCTTGTCAGATAGGCCCATTTGAAACAGTTTGCTAGGATCATTATACCAACGAGTAGAGATGAGCGAGTAGTGTTCGATCGAGCTGGTATTCGATCGAATACTACGATATTCGGCGTGCTCGATTTCTTTCGAGTATAACGGCGATGGCGCACTTAGAATTCGTTTCCCCTCCCACCTTCCCTGGCGCTCTTTTTCCACCAATCACCATGCAGGGGGGGTATGACAGGCACGCTGAGCACGCTGGCAGCGCGAAAACGGCGTCTACATGCATTGGCTGGAAAAACCATGTGACCTCGAATATTAAAAACTCAGCTCTTCCTGCTCGTTCGCATATGCTGCGTGAACTTAGTCAGGGACAGAGGCTGGAGAAGGGAGAGACAGGTTTTAGCTGTTGGACAGGCAGGAGCGTGATTAAAAGCCCTTATCAGGGCTACTATAGTGCAGTACAGTGATAGCTTTACTACAAGATACACTTTACAGAGAACGGCTGCCGTATTCAGGGATAGCTGCTGGAGTAGGGACAGAGAGAGGCATTAGTGGTGTATTAGGTGCTCTGCTACATACCAAACTATATTTGGCACTACTGCTGTGTACCTTGAAATATAAATTATATAGGCCTTTCAATTGGCAACTGTACTGTGCGTTCTCTTGCAAAGTAATTTCTCAAACCTGGTGTTCATACACACCGTCTGATCACTTAGTACACGGCTGTGTACCTTGAAATATACAATATATAGGCCTTATAATTTGGCAACTGTACTGTGCGTTCTCTTGCAAAGTAATTTCTCATACCTGGTGTTCATACACACCGTCTGTTCACTTAGTACACGGCTGTGTACCTTGAAATATACAATATATAGGCCTTTTCAATTGGCAACTGTACTGTGCGTTCTCTTGCAAGTAATTTCTCAAACCTGGTGTTCATACACACCGTCTGATCACTTATACACGGCTGTGTACCTTGAAATATACAATATATAGGCCTTATAATTGGCAACTGTACTGTGCGTTCTCTTGCAAAGTAATTTCTCATACCTGGTGTTCATACACACCGTCTGATCACTTAGTACACGGCTGTGTACCTTGAAATATACAATATATAGGCCTTATAATTGGCAACTGTACTGTGCGTTCTCTTGCAAAGTAATTTCTCAAACCTGGTGTTCATACACACCGTCTGATCACTTAGTACACGGCTGTGTACCTTGAAATATACAATATATAGGCCTTATAATTGGCAACTGTACTGTGCGTTCTCTTGCAAAGTAATTTCTCATACCTGGTGTTCATACACACCATCTGATCACTTAGTACACGGCTGTGTACCTTGAAATATACAATATATAGGCCTTTCAATTGGCAACTGTACTGTGCGTTCTCTTGCAAAGTAATTTCTCAAACCTGGTGTTCATACACACCGTCTGATCACTTAGTACAACGGCTGTGTACCTTGAAATATACAATATATAGGCCTTATAATTGGCAACTGTACTGTGCGTTCTCTTGCAAAGTAATTTCTCAAACCTGGTGTTCATACACACCATTCTGATCACTTAGTACACGGCTGTGTACCTTGAAATATACAATATATAGGGCCTTTCAATTGGCAACTGTACTGTGCGTTCTCTTGCAAAGTAATTTCTCAAACCTGGTGTCATACACACCGTCTGATCACTTAGTACACGGCTGTGTACCTTGAAATATACAATATATAGGCCTTATAATTGGCAACTGGTACTGTGCGTTCTCTTGCAAAGTAATTTCTCAAACCTGGTGTTCATACACACCGTCTGATCACTTAGTACAACGGCTGTGTACCTTGAAATATACAATATATAGGCCTTATAATTGGCAACTATACTGTGCGTTCTCTTGCAAAGTAATTTCTCAAACCTGGTGTTCATACACACCGTCTGATCACTTAGTACCGGCTGTGTACCTTGAAATATACAATATATAGGCCTTATCAATTGGCAACTGTACTGTGCGTTCTCTTGCAAAATAATTTCTCAAACCTGGTGTTCATACACACCGTCTGATCACTTAGTACACGGCTGTGTACCTTGAAATATACAATATATAGGCCTTATAATTGGCAACTGTACTGTGCGTTCTCTTGCAAAGTAATTTCTCATACCTGGTGTTCATACACACCGTCTGATCACTTAGTACACGGCTGTGTACCTTGAAATATAAATATATAGGCCTTTCAATTGGCAACTGTACTGTGCGTTCTCTTGCAAAGTAATTTCTCAAACCTGGTGTTCATACACACCGTCTGATCACTTAGTACACGGCTGTGTACCTTGAAATATAAATATATAGGCCTTATAATTGGCAACTGTACTG
>ONZH01000969.1:0-11259 GCA_900303285.1 Rhinella marina
CCAGGAGATTAATTCGGTAAGTCCCTTTGCAGAATTGCTGGTGGTCCTGAATGAGGCGCCCCCTTTATCTGTGCAGTGATGTGCCCTTTTCAATCACACAAGTCGCATACCACAAAGCCGGCCCCGAGCATTGAAATTGTAGGTTGTAGGATTGTCGAAGAGGTGTTTTCAGGTTTCTTTTGAAGGTTTCCACAGAAGGTAATGGTCTGATATGTTGGGTGGAGAGTTCCAGAGTATGGGGGAACCGGGAGAATCCTGGAGGAGATTGTGGGATGAGGAGTAAAGGAGAGAAGGAGGATTTTCTGAGGATCGGAGATTACGTGTGGGGTGTGTAGGGGCAGGATGTACAGAGGGGCGGTTGTTGATAAGAGGAGAGAGGAGGTCCTGTGAGGATTGAGATTACGTGTGGGGGTGAGGTCAGGGTCAGGGGGGTACAGAAGTGGCAGTTAGTAGAGGAGAGGAGGAGGTCCTGATAGGATCAGAGATCACAGTGGGGATGTGTAGGGGTCAGAGATGTAGGGAGGGGGCAGGTTGTGATAAGAGGAGAGTAGGAGGTCGTGAGGATCGGAGATTAGTGTGGGGATGTGTAGGGTCAGGATGTACAGAGGAGGCAGGTTTGTATAAGGGAGAGTAGGAGGTCCTGTGGGATTGGAGATTACGTGTGGGGATGTGTAGGGGGTCAGAGAGTACAGAAGAGGCAGGATTATGATAAGAGGAGAGGAGGTCCTGATAGGATCAGAGATCACAAGTGGGGATGTGTAGGGAGGTCAGAGATGTAGGGAGGGGGCAGGTTGTGATAAGAGGAGAGTAGGAGGTCCTGTGAGGATGGAGATTACGTGTGGGGATGTGTAGGGGTCAGAGATGTACAGAGGGGCAGGTTGTGATAAGAGGAGAGTAGGAGGTCCTGTGAGGATCGGAGATTACATGTGGGGATGTATCAGGAGGTCAGAGATGTATGGAGGAGGCAGGTTGTGATAAGAGAGAGCGGAGGTCCTGTGAGGATCGGAGATCACATGTGGGGATGTGTAGGGAGGTCAGAGATGTACGGAGGGGCAGGTTGTGATAAGAGGAGAGGCGGAGGTCCTGTGAGGATCGGAGATTACATGTGGGGATGTATTCGGGAGTATCTCAGAGATGTACGGAGGGAGGCAGGTTGTGATAAGAGGAGAGAAGGGGGTCCTGTGAGGATCGGAGATTACATTTTGGGGTGTGTAGGGGGGGTCAGAGATGTACAGGAGGGGCAGGTTGTGATAAGAGGAGAGTAGGAGGGTCCTGTGCGGATCGGAGATTACATGTGGGGGTGTATCAGGAGGTCAGAGATGTAGGAGGAGGGGCAGGTTGTGATAAGAGGAGAGTAGGAAGTCCTGTGCGGATCGGAGATTACATGTGGGGGATGTGTAGGGAGGTCAGAGATGTATGGAGGGGGCAGGTTGTGATAAGAGGAGAGGAGGAGGTCCTGTGAGGATCAGAGATTACATGTGGGGATGTGTAGGAGGTCAGAGATGTAGGGAGGGGGCAGGTTGTGATAAGAGGAGAGGCGGAGGTCCTGTGAGGATCAGAGATTACATGTGGGGTGTATCAGGGAGGTCAGAGATGTACAGAGGGGGCAGGTTGTGATAAGAGGAGAGAAGGAGGTCCTGTGAGGATCAGAGATTACATGTGGGGATGTATCAGGAGATCTATGAGATGTACGGAGGGGGCAGGTTGTGATAAGAGGAGAGAAGGAGGTCTTGTGAGGATCGGAGATTAACATGTGGGGATGTATCAGGAGGTCAGAGATGTACAGGGGGTGCAGTTGTGATAAGAGTAGAGGCGGAGGTCCTGTGAGGATCGAGATGATACATGTGGGGGTGTATCAGGAGGTCAGGAGATGTACAGAGGGGCAGGTTTGTGATAAGAGTAGAGGCGGAGGTCCTGTGAGGATCAGAGATAACATGTGGGGATGTATCGGGAAAGTATCTATTGAGATGTACGGAGGGGGCAGGTTGTGATAAGAGGAGAGGAGGAGGTCCTGTGAGGATCGGAGATTACGTGTGGAGATGTGTAGGGAGGTCAGAGATGTACGGAGGGGGCAGGTTGTGATAAGAGGAGCGGATGAGGTCCTGTGAGGATCAGAGATTACATGTGGGGGTGTATCAGGAGGTCAGAGATGTAGGGAGGGGGCAGGTTGTGATAAGAGGAGAGGCGGAGGTCCTGTGAGGATCAGAGATTAACATGTGGGGATGTATCGGGAAAGTATCTATGAGATGTACGGAGGGGGCAGGTTGTGATAAGAGGAGAGAAGGAGGTCTTGTGAGAAAAATATTATAGGAGCCAGGTGTTGAAGTGGTCGAGGAAGATGGTGGCTGGGTCTGGGGGTGGTGGATGATAGCTACTTGGAGGTTGGATGGAGAGTAGATGTGGACAGTGTGTACTTCAAATGAAGTGACCACAATGGAGGGTGGCGGTGGAGTTGTGCTGTAGGAGCAGTTGTCTGATACGGGAAGACCAGCTCCTCCACCATGTTTGCTGTCAGGTGGGGGTTAGAGTGATAAGAAGTCCGCTATAAGAGGGTGCAGCAGGGGAGGCGGTGTCAGAAGGTGTCGGTCCATGTTTCTGTGAGACCAAGGAGCGAGGTCTACATAAGATATCTCTAATCCTCCACTTACTATACACATTGAGCTGGACCTTCTCTGTGATGACCACCGCTCCAGCCTGAAGCTTCACCGTGTACGTCCCGTTATCGGCTCGCGCGGAGCTGCTCCATTTGCAGAGTCCCGTTGTCGTGAAGAATACATCTGCCTCCACTGCATCTCCCCGCGTACGTTGAATTAGCGCCAGGAGAGCGAGTCGCAATGACGGTTCCTGGAACATCCACGATCCAGTCTACTCGCTGGTTGGGGCTGACGGGTGAATTTCCGGACAAGAATGCTGTACCCCCTGTGGCGGCATTGATGGCGGATGCTGCGCCTAAAGAGAACATGATGGGTGTGAATAGGGAACGAAAAAATGTCAGGAAAGCAGATGTGTGAACTAGTCACCGACTGCCATCGCCTGTAGGATACCCCACGGTCACGGATACTGGAGATACACACCTCCACCATGAGCGCCTGATCCCGTATTTAACATCCTCGGACATTAAAACGGTGTAAAGGGAAGATGAACAGATGTACTACTACACCTATCCTGCACTATTCTCTACACTGATCTGGTCACTGACTCCACCATTCACCGGCTACAACATCTCCTGCCTTACACCAGTACAACACTGGTAAGACCAAGGGCATCCCCATTACCACCAGTAAGGAGGGTGTGACCGGCTACCACTGTCAGGTCCTAGGGATCAGTGTGAGGACTGCGACTCTCATCTATTACTAGAGGCACTACCACTCCCATCCTCCACCTGGCTGCAACTGTATCCTCTGCCACCACCTCCCATAATGCACTGCTCTATGGGACCAGGAGAAGATGAGCGGAGAAAACCTCACCAGTAACTGAAGATCCTCACTGGAAAAGATTTCATAGACGGAATCCAAGAGACGGAATATGACAAGAAGAACCCCGATCCTCCATACCTCACAGTGTGTATAGTCCTGATCCTCCATACCTCACAGTGTATATAGTCCCTGATCCTTCATACCTCACAGTGTGTACAGTCCTGATCCTCCATACATCACAGTGTGTACAGTCCTGATCCTTCATACCTCACAGTGTGTACAGTCCTGATACTCCATACCTCACAGTGTGTACAGTCCTGATCCTCCATACATCACAGTGTGTACAGTCCTGATCCTTCATACCTCACAGTGTATATAGTCCTGATCCTTCATACCTCACAGTGTATATAGTCCCTGATCCTTCATACCTCACAGTGTATATAGTCCTGATCCTCCGTACCTCACAGTGTGTACAGTCCTGATCCTCCATACCTCACAGTGTGTACAGTCCTGATCCTCCATACCTCACAGTGTGTACAGTCCTGCTCCTCCATACCTCACAGTGTGTACAGTCCTGCTCCTCCATACCTCACAGAGTGTACAGTCCTGATCCTCCATACCTCACAGTGTGTACAGTCCTGATCCTCCATACCTCACAGTGTATATAGTCCCGATCCTTCATACCTCACAGTGTGTACAGTCCTGATCCTCCATACCTCACAGTGTGTTAGTCACTGATCTTTCATATCTCACAGTGTGTATAGTCCCTGATCCTTCATACCTCACAGTGTATATAGTCCCTGATCCTTCATACCTCACAGTGTGTATAGTCCCTGATCTTTCATATCTCACAGTGTGTATAGTCGCGATCCTTCATACCTCACAGTGTATATAGTCCCTGATCCTTCATACCTCACAGTGTATATAGTCCCTGATCCTCCGTACCTCACAGTGTGTACAGTCCTGATCCCTCCATACCTCACAGTGTGTACAGTCCTGATCCTCCATACCTCACAGTGTGTACAGTCCTGATCCTCCATACCTCACAGTGTGTACAGTCCTGATCCTCCATACCTCACAGTGTGTACAGTCCTGATCCTTCATACCTCACAGTGTATATAGTCCCTGATCCTTCATACCTCAAAGTGTATATAGTCCCTGATCCTCCATACCTCACAGTGTATATAGTCCCTGATCCTCCGTACCTCACAGTGTGTACAGTCCTGATCCTCCATACCTCACAGTGTGTACAGTCCTGATCCTCCATACCTCACAGTGTGTACAGTCCTGCTCCTCCATACCTCACAGTGTGTACAGTCCTGCTCCTCCATACCTCACAGTGTGTACAGTCCTGATCCTCCATACCTCACAGTGTGTACAGTCCTGATCCTCCATACCTCACAGTGTGTACAGTCCTGATCCTCCATACCTCACAGTGTGTATAGTCACTGATCTTTCATATCTCACAGTATGTATAGTCCCTGATCCTTCATACCTCACAGTGTATATAGTCCCTGATCCTTCATACTTCACAGTGTGTATAGTCCTGATCCTCCATACCTCACAGTGTGTACAGTCCTGATCCTCCATACCTCACAGTGTATATAGTCCCTGATCTTTCATATCTCACAGTGTGTATAGTCGCGATCCTTCATACCTCACAGTGTATATAGTCCCTAATCCTTCATACCTCACATTGTGTATAGTCCCGATCCTTCATACCTCACAGTGTACATAGTCCCTGATCCTCCATACCTCAAAGTGTGTAAAGTCCCTGATCCTCCATACCTGACAGTGTATATAGTCCCTAATCCTTCATACCTCACAGTATGTATAGACCCGATCCTTCAAACCTCACAGTGTATATAGTCCCTAATCCTTCATACATCACAGTGTGTATAGTCCCTGATCCTCATTACCTCACAGTGTGTATAGTCCCTGATCCTTCATACATCAGTGTGTATAGTCCCCGATCCTTCATACATCACAGTGTGTATAGTCCCTGATTTTCCATACCTCACAGTGTGTATACTCTCTGATCCTTCATACATCACAGTGTGTATAGTGCCTGATCCTCCATACATCACAGTGTGTATAGTACCTGATCCTCCATACTCACAGTGTGTATAGTCCCTGATCCTTCATACATCACAGTGTGTATAGTCCCCGATCTTTCATACCTCAGTGTGTATAGTCCCTGATCCATCATACCTCACAGTGTGTATAGTCCCTGAATCCATCATACCTCACAGTGTGTACAGTCCCTGATCCTTCATACTCACAGTGTGTATAGTCCCCTGATCCTCAATACCTCACAGTGTATATAGTCCCTAATCCTTCATACCTCACAGTGTGTATAGTCCCCGATCCTTCATACCTCACAGTCTGTATAGTCTCTGATCCTTCATACATCACAGTGTGTATAGTGCCTGATCCTCCATACCTCACAGTGTGTATAGTCCTGATCCTTCATACATTACAGTGTGTATAGTCCCCGATCATTCATACCTCAGTGTGTATAGTCCCGATCTTCATACCTCACAGTGTACATATCCCTGATCCTCCATACCTCACAGTGTGTAAAGTCCCTGATCCTCCATACCTGACAGTGTATATAGTCCCTAATCCTTCATACCTCACAGTATGTATAGACCCGATCCGTTCAAACCTCACAGTGTATATAGTCCCTGATCCTTCATACATCACAGTGTGTATAGTCCCTGATCCTCATTACCTCACAGTGTGTATAGTCCCTGATCCTTCATACATCAGTGTGTATAGTCCCCGATCCTTCATACATCACAGTGTGTATAGTCCTGATTTTCCATACCTCACAGTGTGTATACTCTCTGATCCTTCATACATCACAGTGTGTATAGTGCCTGATCCTCCATACATCACAGTGTGTATAGTACCTGATCCTCCATACCTCACAGTGTGTATAGTCCCTGATCCTTCATACATCACAGTGTGTATAGTCCCCGATCTTTCATACCTCAGTGTGTATAGTCCCTGATCCATCATACCTCACAGTGTGTATAGTCCCTGATCCATCATACCTCACAGTGTGTACAGTCCCTGATCCTTCATACATCACAGTGTGTATAGTCCCCTGATCCTCAATACCTCACAGTGTATATAGTCCCTAATCCTTCATACCTCACAGTGTGTATAGTCCCGATCCTTCATACCTCACAGTCTGTATAGTCTCTGATCTTCATACATCACAGTGTGTATAGTGCCTGATCCTCCATACCTCACAGTGTGTATAGTCCCTGATCCTTCATACATTACAGTGTGTATAGTCCCCGATCATTCATACCTCAGTGTGTATAGTCCCTGATCCTTCATACCTCACAGTGTGTACAGTCCCTGATCCTTCATACATCACAGTGTGTATAATCCCCTGATCCTCCATACATCACAGTGTGTATAGTCCTTGATCCTTCATACCTCACAGTGTGTATAGTCCCTGATCCTTTATACATCACAGTGTGTATAGTCCCTGATCCTTCATACCTCAGTGTGTATAGTCCCTGATCCTCCATACCTCACAGTGTATAGTCCTGATCCTTCATACCTCACAGTGTTTTATAGTCCCTGATCCTTCATACATCACAGGGTGTATAGTCCCCGATCCTTCATACCTCAGTGTGTATAGTCCCTGATCCTTCATACCTCACAGTGTGTAAAGTCCCTGATCCTTCATACCTCACAGTGTGTATAGTCCCTGATCCTTCATACCTCACAGTGTGTACAGTCCCTGATCCTTCATACATCACAGTGTGTATAGTCATCTGATCCTCCATACATCACAGTGTGTATAGTCCTTGATCCTTCATACTTCACAGTGTGTATAGTCCCTGATCCTTCATACATCACAGAGTGAATAGTCCCTGCTAATTCATACATCGCAGTGTGTATAGTCCCTGATCCTCTATACCTCGCAGTGTGTATAGCCCCCCGATCCTCCATACCTCACAGTGTGTATAGTCCCT
Source organism: Rhinella marina (assembly GCA_900303285.1). Lineage (NCBI taxonomy): Eukaryota > Metazoa > Chordata > Amphibia > Anura > Bufonidae > Rhinella > Rhinella marina. The sequence goes on from ONZH01000969.1 coordinate 7,415, forward strand.
GAACCTTCATACATTACAGTGTGTATAGTCCCCGATCCTTTATACATCACAGTGAGTATAGTCCCTGATCCTTCATACATCACAGTGTGTATAGCCCCCCGTTCCTCCATACCTCACATTGTGTACAGTCCCCGATCCTTCATACCTCATAGTGTGTATAGTCCCTGATCCTCCATACCTTACAGTGTGTATAGTCTCTGATCTTCCATACCTCACACTGTGTATAGTGCCAAATCCTCCATACCTCACAGTGTATAGTCCCTGAACCTCCATACCTCACACTGTGCATAGCCTCTATTCCATCATAACTCACAGTATGTATAGTCCCTGATCCTTCATACCTCACAGTGTGTATAGCCCCCTATCCTCCATACCTCACAGTCTGTAAAGCCCCCGATCCTCCATACCTCACAGTGTACATAATACTGATCCTTCATACCTCACAAATGTGTATAGTCCCTGATCCTTCATACATGACAGTGTGTGTATAGTCCCTGATCCTTCATACATAACATTGTGTATAGTCCCTGATCCTTCATACCTCACAGTGTGTATAGTCCCCGATCCTCCATATCTCACAGTGTGTATAGTCCCGATCCTTCATACCTCACAGTGTTTACAGTCCCCGATCCTCCATACTCACAGTGTGTTATAGTCCCGCCATCCTTCATACCTCACAGTGTGTATAGACCCCTATCCTCCATAACTCACACTATGTAGAGTCCCTGATCCTCCATATCTCACACTGTGTATTGACTCCTATCCTCCATACCTCACAGTGTTTATAGTCCTCGATCCTCCATACCTGCAGTGTGCATAATAGTGATTCTTCCATACAACACAGTGGTGTATAGCCCCCGATCCTCCATAAATCACAGTGTGTATAGTCCCTGATCCTCCAGACCTCACCAGTGTGTATAGCCCCCGATCCTCCATAACCTCAGTGTGTAAAGCGCACGATCCTCCATACCTTAGTGTACATAATACTGATACTTCATAACTCACAGTGCGTATAGCCCCCGATCCTCCATATCTCACAATGTGTATAGTCCCTGATCCTTCATACATCACAGTGTGTGTATAGTCCCTGATCCTTCATAAATAACAGTGTGTATAGTTCCTAATCCTTAATACCTCACAGTGTGTATAGTCCCCGATCCTCCATTCCTCAGTGTGTATAGTCCCCGATCCTCCATACCTCACAGTGTGTATAGTCCCCAATCCTCCATACTTGACAGTGTGTATAGTCCCCAATCCTTCATACCTCACAGTGTGTACAGTCTCCGATCCTCCATACCTCACAGTGTGTATAGTCCCCCATCCTTCATACATCACAGTGTGTATACCCTTTTGATCCTTCATACCTCACAGTGTCTATAGCCCCCGATCCTCCATACCTCAGTGTGCATAATACTGATCCTCCATACCTCACAGTGTGTATAGTCACTGATCCTCCATACCTCACACTGTGTATAGTCCCTGATCCTCCATACCTCACACTGTGTATTGACCCCTATCCTCCATACCTCACAGTGTTTATAGTCCTCGATCCTCCATACCCTCAGTGTGTATAGCCTTTGATACTTCAAACCTCATAGTGTGTATAGCCCCGATCCTCCGTACCTCAGTGTGCATAATACTGATCCTCCATACCTCACAGTGTGTATAGTCACTGATCCTCCATACCTCACACTGTGTATAGTCCCTGATCCTCCATACCTCAACCTGTGTATTGACCCCTATCCTCCATAACTCACAGTGTTTATAGTCCTCGATCCTCCATACCTCAGTGTGTATAGCCTTTTGATCCTTCATACCTCAGTGTGTATAGTCCCCGATCCTCCATACCTCAGTGTGCATAATACTGATCCTCCATACCACAACAGTGTGTATAGCCCCCGATCCTCCATATCTCACAGTGTGTATAATACTGATCCTTAATACCTCACAGTGTGTATAGTCCCTGATCCTTCATACATCACAGTGTATATAGCCCCTGACCCTTCATACCTCACAGTGTGTATAGTCCCTGATCCTTCATACATCACAGTGTGTATAGCCCCGATCCTCCATACCTCACAATGTGTATATTAACTGATCCTTCATACATCACAGTGTGTGTAAAGTCCCTGATCCTTCATACCTCACACTGTGTATAGAACCCTATCCTCCATACCTCACAGTGTGTATAGCCCTTGATCCTTCATACCTCACAGTGTGTATAGCCCCAATCCTCCTATACCTCAGTGTGCATAGTCCCTGATCCTTCATACATCACAGTGTGTATAGCCCCCTATCCTCCATACCTCACAGTGTGTATAGTCCCTGATCTTCCATACCTCACAGTGTGTATAGCCCCCTATCCTCCATACCTCACAGTGTGTATAGTGCCTTATCCTTCATACATCAGTGTGTATAGTCCCTGATCCTTCATACATCAGTGTGTATAGTCCCTGATCCTTCATACATCACAGTGTGTATAGTCCCTGATCCTTCATACATCACAGTGTGTATAGTCCCTGATCCTCCATACCTCACAAATGTTTATAGTCCACGATCCTCCATACCTCACAGTGTGTATAGTCCCTGATCCTCCATACCTCACAGTGTGTATATTCCCTGATCCTTCATACCTCACAGTGTGTAAAGCACCCGATACTCCATACCTCAGTGTGTAAAGTCCAAGATCCTCCATACCTCACAGTGTGTATAGCTCCTGATCCTTCATACCTCACAGTGTTATATGCACGAGATACTTCATACCTCAGTGTGTATAGTCCCTGATCCTCCATACCTCACACTGTGTATTAACCCCTATCCTCCATACCTCACAGTGTATAGAGCCCCCGATCCTCCATACCTCACAGTGAGTATAGCCCCCGATCCTCCATACCTCACAGTGTGTATAGCCCTACATCCTTCATACCTCACAGTGTGTATAGTTCCCCCATCCTTCATACCTCACAGTGTGTATAGCCCTTCATCCTTCATACCTCACAGTGTGTATAGCCCTTCATCCTTCATACCTCACAGTGTGTATAGTTCCCCATCCTTCATACCTCTCAGTGTGTATAGCCCCTGATCCTTCATACCTCGCAGTGTGTATAGCCCTTCATCCTTCATACCTCACAGTGTGTATAGTTCCCCATCCTTCATACCTCTCAGTGTGTATAGCCCCTGATCCTTCATACCTCTCAGTGTGTATAGCCCCTGATCCTCCATAACTCTCTATGTGTATAGCCCCTGATCCTTCATACCTCTCAGTGTGTATAGCCCCTGATCCTTCACACCTTACAGTGTGTATAGCCCCTGATCCTCCATACCTCTATGTGTGTATAGTCCTGATCCTTCATACCTTACAGTGTGTATAGCCCCTGATCCTCCATACCTCTCTGTGTGTATAGTCCTGATCCTTCATACCTCTCAGTGTGTATAGGCCCTGATCCTTCATACCTCTCAGTGTGTATAGCCCCTGATCCTTCATACCTCTCAGTGTGTATAGCCCCTGATCCTTCATACCTTACAGTGTGTATAGCCCCTGATCCTCCATACCTCTCTGTGTGTATAGTCCTGATCCTTCATACCTCTCAGTGTGTATAGCCCCTGATCCTTCATACCTCTCAGTGTGTATAGCCCCTGATCCTTCATACCTCTCTGTGTGTATAGCCCCTGATCCTTCATACCTCTCAGTTTGTATAGGCCCTGATCCTTCATACCTCTCAGTGAGTATAGCCCCCGATCCTCCATACCTCAGTAAGCCCCGATCCTCCATTACAGTTTGTATAGCCCCGATCCTCCATACCGCACAATGTGTATAGCCCTTCATCCTTCATACCTCACAGTGT
>ONZH01000970.1:0-127975 GCA_900303285.1 Rhinella marina
TCTGCAACTCGGCAGACTGACACATATGCCATGCCTGGCCCACGTGTTCAATCTCATAGTTCAGCGGTTCCTCAAGACATACCCCAATTTGTCAGATTTGCTCACCAAGTTGTGCCGCATCTGAGCGCATTTGCGCAAGTCAACCACGGATGCTGCCACTCTCAGGGCAGCGCACCGGTGCCTACAACTGCTAGCTCACCGACTGTTGTGCGACTTGCCCACGAGATGGAATTCGACATTAAACATGTTATCCACAGTTTACCAGCAGCACACAGCGATTGTAGACTGCCAGATGTCATCTTCCACCAGAACTGGTAGTCAGGTCAGTCAGCTTCCTCAAGTCTACAATGAGGAGTGGGTGTGGATGTCTGATATCTGTCAGGTGTTGAGGAACTTTGAGGAGTCAACACAGATGGTCAGCGGCGATGCCGCCATTATCAGCCTCACTATCGCGCTGCTTTGCCTGTTGAAAAACTCACTGCTCAGCATGAAGTCAGAAGCTTTGCTCTTGTCACAGGAGATGGGGGAAGAAGATACGTCGCTTGATAGCCAGAGCACCCTCCGTTCTGTTTCTCAGCGCGTATTGGAGGAGAGGGATGAGGATGAGGAGGAAGAGGAGGAGAATGTTGGCGAGACAGAAGAGGGTACCAATGCTCAGTCCTTCTTAACTCTTGAGCGTGTATGGGCTGAAGAGGAGGAGGAGGAAATGGAGAGTCAGGCCAGTGAGGAGAGGGAATTCTTGCGTGTTGGGACTCTGGCGCACATGGCAGACTTCATGTTAGGCTGCCTATCCCGTGACCCTCACGTTAGAAGCATTTTTTCAAACACCAATTACTGGGTGTTCACTCTCCTGGACCCACGGTACAAGCAGAACCTTTCCACTCTCATCCCTGTAGAGGAAAGGAGTATGAGAGTGAATCAATATCAACAGGCCCTGATGCACAAGTTGAAACAATCCTTCCCATCTGACGCTGCTAGCGGCAGAGGGCATGGTTCTGTGGGCCAAGTAGCGGGGGAGAGGAGGCGAGCAGGCAGCTTGTCCAGCACTGGCAGGGGAACGCTCTCCAAGGCCTTTGCCAGTTTTATGTCACCCCAGCAAGACACTGTCACCTGTCCCCAGTCTAGGCAGAGTAGGGGGGAGCTGTACAGAAAGATGGTGAGGGAGTACCTAGCTGACCATACCAACGTCCTGCGTGATCACTCTGCTCCATACAACTACTGGGTTTCAAAGCTGGACACATGGCCTGAACTGGCTCTGTACGCCTTGGAGGTGCTGGCCTGCCCTGCCGCTAGCGTGTTGTCAGAGCGGGTATTAAGTGCAGCTGGTGGCGTCATCACTGATAAGTGTACACGCCTGTCAACAAACAGCGCTGACAGGCTGACGCTTATTAAAATGAACAAAGCCTGGATTTCACCGGAATTCAAATCTCCTCCGGGGGAAAGCAGCTACAGAATAAGATTCCTTATGTATCCGATTCCTCTCCTCTACTCCTCCTCCTCCTTCTCTTCATTGCCAAACGCTGACCCAAAAGGGAATTTTTTAGAGGGCCAACTGGCACTCTTTTAAGACAATGTTTCCGGAGGGCCACCTACAGGCCCTCTCTCCAAACAATTTTTCCGGAGCGTCAACTACAGACACTCTAAAACCATTTTTCAGGAGCGTCAACTACAGACACTCTAAAACAATTTTTCAGGAGTGTCAACCACAGACACAATTTTTTTTTTTTTCGGAGGGTCGACTTCAGACACTCCAAAAAAAAATTTTTGGGAGGCTCACCTACAGCCATTTGACTGCAATCTCAGTCGGACAAAGGCATTGGTGGTGTCACCGCCATGCTGTGTTAGGCTAAATTTTTGGGTGGTTCACCTGCTACCTCAGTCTAACTCGATCACTCTGTTGTCACCGCCGCCATACAGGGCCTCGATAAATTTTTATGTGCTTCGCCTGCTCCCGCACTGTAACTCGGTCACTCTGTAGTCACAGCCATACAGGGTCACGCTAAATTTTTATGTGCTTTCCCTGCTCCTGCACTGTAACTCGGTCACTCTGTAGTCACAGCCATACAGGGCCTCGATAAATTTTTATGTGCTTCGCCTGCTCCTGCACTGTAACTCGGTCACTCTGTAGTCACAGCCATACAAGGCCACTGTAAATTTTTATGTGCTTCATCTGCTCCTGCACTGTAACTCGGTCACTCTGTAGTCACAGCCATACAGGGCCACTGTAAATTTTTATGTGCTTCTCCTGCCCCTGCACTGTAACTCGGTCACTCTGTAGTCACAGCCATACAGGACCACTGTAAATTTGTATATGCTTCGCCTGCTCCTGCACTGTAACTCGGTCACTCTGTAGTCACAGCCATACAGGGCCTCGATAAAATTTTATGTGCTTCGCCTGCTCCTGCACTGTAACTCGGTCACTCTGTAGTCACAGCCATACAGGGTCACGCTAAATTTTTATGTGCTTCGCCTGCTCCTGCACTGTAACTCCATCACTCTGTAGTCACAGCCATACAGGGCCTCGCTAAATTTTTATGTGCTTCGCCTGCTCCTGCACTGTAACTCTGTCACTCTGTAGTCACAGCCATACAGGGCCTCGATAAATTTTTATGTGCTTTGCCTGCTCCTGCACTGTAACTCGGTCACTCTGTAGTCACAGCCATACAGGGCCACTGTAAATTTTTATGTGCTTCGCCTGCTCCTGCACTGTAACTCGGTCACTCTGTAGTCACAGCCATACAGGGCCACTGTAAATTTTTATGTGCTTCGCCTGCTCCTGCACTGTAACTCGGTCACTCTGTAGTCACAGCCATACAGGGCCACTGTAAATTTTTATGTGCTTCGCCTGCTCCTGCACTGTAACTCGGTCACTCTGTAGTCACAGCCATACAGGGTCACGCTAAATTTTTATGTGCTTCGCCTGCTCCTGCACTGTAACTCGGTCACTCTGTAGTCACAGCCATACAGGGTCACGCTAAATTTTTATGTGCTTCGCCTGCTCCTGCACTGTAACTCGGTCACTCTGTAGTCACAGCCATACAGGGCCTCGATAAATTTTTATGTGCTTCGCCTGCTCCTGCACTGTAACTCGGTCACTCTGTAGTCACAGCCATACAGGGCCTCGATAAAATTTTATGTGCTTCGCCTGCTCCTGCACTGTAACTCGGTCACTCTGTAGTCACAGCCATACAGGGCCACTGTAAATTTTATGTGCTTCGCCTGCTCCTGCACTGTAACTCGGTCACTCTGTAGTCACAGCCATACAAGGCCACTGTAAATTTTTATGTGCTTCTCCTGCTCCTGCACTGTAACTCGGTCACTCTGTAGTCACAGCCATACAGGACCACTGTAAATTTTTATATGCTTCGCCTGCTCCTGCACTGTAACTCGGTCACTCTGTAGTCACAGCCATACAGGGCCTCGATAAATTTTTATGTGCTTCGCCTGCTCCTGCACTGTAACTCGGTCACTCTGTAATCACAGCCATACAGGGCCTCGATAAAATTTTATGTGCTTCGCCTGCTCCTACACTGTAACTCGGTCACTCTGTAGTCACAGCCATACAGGGCCACTGTAAATTTTTATGTGCTTCATCTACTCCTGCACTGTAACTCGGTCACTCTGTAGTCACAGCCATACAGGGCCACTGTAAATTTTTATGTGCTTCGCCTGCTCCTGCACTGTAACTCGGTCACTCTGTAGTCACAGCCATACAGGGCCACTGTAAATTTTTATGTGCTTCGCCTGCTCCTGCACTGTAACTCGGTCACTCTGTAGTCACAGCCATACAGGACCACTGTAAATTTTTATATGCTTCGCCTGCTCCTGCACTGTAACTCGGTCACTCTGTAGTCACAACCATACTGGGTCACGCTAAATTTTTATGTGCTTCGCCTGCTCCTGCACTGTAACTCTGTCACTCTGTAGTCACAGCCATACAGGGCCTCGATAAATTTTTATGTGCTTTGCCTGCTCCTGCACTGTAACTCGGTCACTCTGTAGTCACAGCCATACAGGGCCTTGATAAATTTTTATGTGCTTCGCCTGCTCCTGCACTGTAACTCGGTCACTCTGTAGTAACAGCCATACAGGGCCACTGTAAATTTTTATGTGCTTTGCCTGCTCCTGCACTGTAACTCGGTCACTCTGTAGTCATAGCCATACAGGGTCACGCTAAATTTTTATGTGCTTCGCCTGCTCCTGCACTGTAACTCGGTCACTCTGTAGTCACAGCCATACAGGGCCACTATAAATTTTTATGGCCTGGGTGAGCACAATTGCCTTGAGGGTCACCACCAGGCTGTTGCCCGAGAATTTGGGGTAATGGTGAGATTAGGCAGCCTCAGAGGCATCCATGCATGCTGCCCCTGCTGTTTCCTGTCCATTTCCGTGGTGTTTCCATCATTTTCTGAGGTTTCCAGGTTTTCACCCAGCCTTCCCTAGACAGAGCCTTGGTCCCCTGCAAAAAATGCTTGAGTCTCCCATTGACTTCAATGGGGTTCATTATTCGAAACGAGCACCCGAGCATCGGGAAAAATTTGACTCGAATAACGAGCACTCGAGCATTTTAGTGCTTGCTCATCTCTAAAAATGACCTATTTTAAAAATATTTTTAAATAATTTTTTATGGTATTTTTAATTTTGCATAACTTTTCATATTTAAACTAAAACAAAAAATCCTGCTGTTTTTGCACAGGCCTCTGTTTAATTATTGGCGCCACTCCTTGGTTTGTACAGATCACTTTACTGCAGTTAACTCATTCTAATCCTGTAATTATATAATCTCTGTGTATAGATAAAACAGGATCCACCATTCACAATATGTGATTGTCAAAGCTTATCTATTCTGTCCTTATACAATTACCTCTGCACAGGTCATGGAGCATGCCTAGAAAACTCTTCCATATAATTCAATAGGGTCCAGACCATTGGTCCAGACCATTGTGTCTATGGCCCATGTGTCTGCCATAAAGCAGATAATGATTTGTAAATGCTGTTAAGAACAGCTCAGGTAAGATGGCAGCCACCATAATATAGATCTGGTCCAAACTATGTAAGATAAAGTAAATGTCAACAAAGTTCCAGGTCCAAATGGATTGCATTCTGTGAGAACTCAATTCAGTTATTTTTATACTGATTTAAAAAAACGTTCATTGTGGGAAACATTTTTGAGCCTACTAATGAAACTATATGCAGGAGTACGTGACGGTAACTCTTGCCTTCCAAAAGTTGATTATCAGGTGCCCTAAAAGTTGGTTTAGGGTACACCTGCACAGGATGTAAAATACTATGGAAAATCTGCTGCATATTTTGCCCCTGATCTTTCTAAACTCTAGCAATGCCCCTGGACCTGTCATATCCCAAGATACCTCCCCTGGTCTCTGCTTCTTGCTCTTTCTTGACACAGACATGTGACCACTGCATCCAAATACTGCCTGTAGAAGGTTACCGTGACAGTGGCTTCAGCAGTAACTTGTCTATGTCGAGAGTTTACAGGAAGTAAATACCAGCAAGGACCCAGATAGTTCTAGAACCAGAGCATCAGGGGATTGCCATCAGGGTCCAATGATTGTCTATGTTAATGTGTTAAAAGAAATATGTTTCAAAATGTTATCTGCAAGTTAAAACCAGATAGGGACACATATTCTTTTTTCTAATCTGTTTTTGTTTCTTTATTTACTTATTGAACATTTATTTATTTCATTTTCTGGCCATGATTATGGGGGCTGCCATCTTGCCTGAGCTGTTCTTAACAGCATTTAGAAAACAACAAGAAAATTGCTTTATGGCAGCCCCATGAGCCATAAACACAATGGTCTGGAGCAGGGCCGGACTGGGACTGAAATTCAGCCCTGGCATTTTGAAATCAAAGAGGCCCACATGCCTCGACTTTTTAAAGTCACAGCCAACCCTTTTAGAGGCCCTAAAAATTATTAAAATATAATAATTTAATAAACGTAAACCACACCAAACAAGGTAAATAAACCGCCCCCTGCAGAGAGAGATGGAAAAGCTATATCTCCTGATAGGGTTCGGGTCTAGAACTTAGACCCGGACTGATCAAAACTTTTGATATGTCTCTGTGACATGTCAAAAGTCTCTCAGTTCATCAGTGGCCCTATTACACAGATTGATGTGTAAAGGTCCTTTTACACGGGCCGATTATCGGCCGAAAAAGCGTTCCTAGGAACGGTAGTGCCGATAATCGGTCCGTGTAAAAGTGGCCCTAATCAGCCGATGAACGAGCGTTTTACTCGTTCGTCGGCTGATTAGGGCCACTTTTACACTGATTGGATCTTTTGGTTTGTACAGATCCAATCTGTCGGGCGCACATCACCCTGTGTAAACTAACCTTTTCCTTCCTAACATTACGTGTATCACTACAGAACATACAGGGTAAGGCTACATTCACACGACCCATTCACTTAAATGAGCACTGTGTGCTGTCCGCATCTGTATGTCCATTCCTATTTTTGTCCATTTGTGGACAAGGATAGGCATAGTTACAGTGGATCTGCAAAAAAAACGGATGCCATACGGAACATCATCCTTTTTTTGCGGATCTGCAATTTGCAGACTGCAAAACACAATGTTCGTGTGAATGTAGCCTAATACAGCGCCCCATACCTCTTACATCCAGTGAGTTTCTTCTGATGTAGATCTTTTCTTTCCTCATCTTCTCCTTTCAGACCATACGCCATATTTCAGCCATTTCTCATCTCTGCAGTTTGACAGAAAAAAATCTTAGTTTACTACTTTTCCATCATCCTCCCATCTTCTGGACAAATCATCCTACCACCCCCAGTACTGTGCCACTAGTACCACACAGATAGTGCCCTTCAATAATTATTGGCACACAGTGTCCAAAAATAACTGCGCCCAGCAAATAGTGCCCCGTAATAGTGTGAACATAACGTCCCCCAGAAATAACTGCGCTGATACTGTGCCAGGGTGCCCCCCACAGTAATAGTGCTCCCCACAGTAATAGTGCCCCCAAAGTCCCAACTAATAATTCTCTGCCAGAGTGCACTTGTTAGTAATAGTGCTCCCAACAGTACTAATGTGCCCACTGTGCCCCAGAAGTAATAATGCTTCCAATGTGCCAGTAAGAAGTGCCCCCAAAATTTCACCCCAATAATGTGCCAGTAAGAAGTGCTCCCCACCCATAGATGCCCCCCAAATTATGTGCCAGTAAGAAGTGCTCCCCACCCATAGATGCCCCCCAAATTATGTGCCAGTAAGAAATGCCCCCAGTGCCCCCATGTGCCAGTAAGAAATGCCCCCAGTGCCCCATGCCATAAATAAATGCCCCCAGTGCCAGTAAGAAATGCCCCCAGTGCCCCATGAGCCAGTAAAAATGCCCCCAGTGCCCCATGTGCCAGTAAAAATGCCCCCAGTGCCAGTAAAAATGAACCCATTGTGCCAGTAAAAATGCCCCTATTGTGCCAGTAAAAATGCCCCCATTGTGCCAGTAAAAATGCCCCCAGTGCCCCATGTGCCAGTAAAAATGCCCCATTGTGCCAGTAAAAATGCCCCCAGTGCCAATAAAAATGCCCCCAGTGAGGACGGCGATACAGATGACTATGGAGATGAGCGCTTCCACAATGGAAGCGCTCATCTCCCTCTGCCCCGCCGCCGCCCGCAATTATGCGCAGGGTCGCGCCGCACCTGCCTAATTGGCGGTGCGGCCCTGCAAGGGGGGACTGGACCGGCCCACGGAGGGCAGCGGCCCTTCTGGCATTTGCCAGAAGTGCCAGACGTCCAGTCCGGCCCTGGTCTGGAGGGAACCTCATTGACTTCTATGGGAGAATCTTCTAGGCATGCTCTATGACTTGTGCAGAGGTCATTGTGCAGTGAAAGAATAGATAAGATATACCGATCACCTACTGTGAATGGTGATTAGAATGACAGCTAAGGCCTCTTTCACACTAGCGGCAGCACGGATCCGGCACCTAAAGGGTGCCAACGGATCCGTGCTGCCGCTGATACATGTGTGGAGCCGGAGCAGCGCTCCGGACCCACACATGTTGACACAGACATTGGGACAGAAATACATACAAACATACAGACATACATATACATACACATACATACTTACATACTCCAGCCAGGGACGCCGGCAGCACGTCTTCACGCGCCTCCTGCGCGCAGTGATGATGATTCCCCACAGCGCCCTCTGCTGGGCGCAGTGGGGAAACGTCATAGCTGCGCGCAGGAGGCGCGTGAAGACATGCTGCCGGCGTCCCTGCCTGGAGTATGTGAGTATGTATGTGTATGTATGTATGTATGTCTGTATGTATTTCTGTATTTCTGTGTAGCCGGATCCGGAATGACCCCCCATTGCAAGTCAATGGAGGACAGATCCGGATTACTGGTGTGTCACACCAAACAGATCCGTCCCCATTGACTTGCATTGGGGGTCATTCCGGATCCGTCTTGGTGCGGATGCCTGGACCGGAGAGAAAACCGCAGCATGCTGCGGTTTGTTCTCCAGTCTGAAGACGGAACGGAATGCTTTCAGGAGCATTCCGTTGTCTTCAGTTCAGTTTTGTCCCCATTGACAATGAATGGGGACAAAACTGAAGCCTTTTTTTCCGGTATTGAGCCCCTATGACGGAACTCAATACCGGAATTTAAAAACGCTAGTGTGAAAGTAGCCTAAGAAGGTAACTGCAGTAAAGCAATCAGTACAGACCAAGAAGTTATGCCTATGATAAGGCTTAGTGGCCAGTGTGAACACTGCAGGATTTTTATAGCTTTTGTTTAAATACAGATATTCATATGGAAAAATTAAAAATTTGTCAGAAATTGTCAAAAATTCTTTAAAAACATGTAAAACATTATAATGTGATTTAAACAATAGGCTGTTTTCTGATGACACATTCCCTTTAAGTGGTGCTGCACTTCTTCTTGGGTAGGCCCCTTACTAACATAGCCATTTTTTGTTTTTTCATCTTTGATTTTTATTTAGTATTTTATTTTACCTTTTTTTTTGGCAGAAAAATTGTGCTTTATAATTTTACCATTTAATATTGCATTTGATGTACTGGGAAGCTGGAAAAAAATTCCACCATTATGTTATGAATTTTTACAACTTTCCCTGTGCTTTCAAAATGATATGTGAACTTCATTCTGCAGTTCAGTACGATACCATATTACGGTATGACCACGTGGGCAGGTTTCTGCATGTAGTTTTGGAAGCCAAAACCAAAAATTAATTAATAAAAGAGAAGTCCTATATGTCCTTTGTATTTTCCTTCCACTACTAATTTTAGCTTCCAAAACAGCAGTCAGAAACCTGACTGTTTGGCTGTAACCTTATATAGTTTTTTTTTTGTTTCCTTACTTAAAAAATAAAAACTTTGAAAAAAAATATCCTGACCCTCATAACGTTTTTATATTTATGTTTATGGAGCTATGTAATTGCACAGTTTTTGCAGGTTGATCTGTATTTTTCATTGATACTATTTTAGGTTATGACTTTTTGATCATTTTTTAAATTTCATTTTAAAGCTAACAATAAAAGGTGAATTGCCATTTTGATTTGTTGTACATTACACTGTTTACCATAAAGGATAAATATTTTTATATTTTAATAATTTGGCTGCCATAGTGAATGGCCCCTGTTATCTCGTCGTGGGGAACCATTTGGTTACCGGGAGCAAATTGTTACCGGTAAATGAAATTTACAATTGTCATGATCATAACACCTAGATTATTTTTTAGTGGACCAACACTTTTAGCTTAAGTTTTTTTTTACATTTTTATTTACAGTATCTCACAAAAGTGAGTATACCCCCTTACATTTTTGTAAATATTTTATATCTTTTCATGGGACAACACTGAAGATATAGCACTTTGATGCAATGTAAAGTAGTCAGTGTACCAGCACTGCCTTAACTCTCTTGGGCATGAAGTTCACTAGAGTTTTACAGATTGTCACTGGAATCCTCTTCCACTCCTCCATGACGACATCAAGGAGTTGGTGGATGCTAGAGACCTTGCGCTCCTCCACCTTCCATCTGAGGATGCCGCACAGATGTTCAATAGGGTTTAGGTCTGGAGACATGCTTGGCCAGTCCACCACCTTTACCCTCAGTTTCTTTAGCAAGGCAGTGGTCATCTTGGAGGTGTGTTTGGGGTCGTTATGATGTTGGAATACTGCCCTGCAGCTCAGTTTCTGAAGGGAGGGGATCATGTTCTGCTTCGATATGTCACAGCACATGTTGGCATTTATGGTTGCCTCAATGAACTGTAGATCCCCACAGCCGGTAGCACTCATGCAGCCCCAAACCATAGCACTCCCACCACCATACTTGACTGTAAGACACACTTGTCTTTGTACTCCTCACCTGGTTGCCGCCACACACTACTTGTACACTGTCCCATGAAAAGATATAATAAAATATTTACAAAAAATTAAAGGGTGTACTCACTTTTGTGAGATACTGTATGTAATTGAATAAAGTTTTTAGGTATTGTTACTTTCTTTAGTAATGATCCTCCCTGTTTCAATATTTGCTGCTTATTTCAGTTTGCATTTTTCTACTACCTTTTTGTGTTACCAGCTTAAATGCCTTCTTTTTATCATTTATTGCGCAACTTACCTTTTTTTTTAAACTGTTGGTTTTGTCCTGATTGTAATATATCTATTGTTATAAGATATATAACTTTCACAGTACCAAATTAAGAAGGTTTCTGCAGTTCCTTTAACCCTTTCAGTACCGAGCCACTTTTCACCTTAAATCCCAGGCCGATTTTTGCAAATCTAACATGTGTCACTTTATGTGGTAATAACTTTTAGAACTTTTACTTATCCAGGCCATTCTGAAATTGTTTTATCATCACATATTGTGCTTCATAACATTAGTAAATTTGTGGCAAATATTTCATTTTTATTTATAAAAAATTACCAAATTTACCAAAAATTTTCAAAAATTTTCAAATTTCTATTTCTCTACTTTCAAAATACATAGTAATAGTTATCATTTTACATTTCCCATATGTCTACTTTATGTTTGGATCATTTTGAAAATCACATTTTAGTTTTTTGGGACGTTATAAATAAGGCTTCGAAGTTTAGAATCAAATCTTGCATTTTTAAGAAGATTTCCAAAACTCATTTTTTTAAGGACCAGTTCAGTTATGAAATCACTTTGTGGGGCTTATATAGTGGAAACTCCCCATAAATCACCCCATGTTAGAAACTACACCCTTCAAGCTATTCAAAACTGATTTTACTAACTTTGTTAACCCTTTATGTGTTCCATGAGAATTGACGGAAAATTGGAATGAAATTTCGAAATTTCACTCTTTTTTAGCAGATTTAAAATTTTAATCAATTTTTCATGAAACACATCAAGGGTTAACAGCAAAACAAAACTCAAAATCTATTACTCTTATTCTGGAGTTTACAGACACCCCATATGTGCACAAAAACTAATGTATGGGGCACGACAGGCTTCAGAGTGGAAGGAGTACCATATGGCTTTTGGAGAGCGGATTTAGCTGGAATAATAATTGGGAGCTATGTCGCACACGAAGACACCCTGAGCTGGCCCTACAGTGGAAACCCCCAAAAAGTGACCCCATTCCAGAAACTACACCCCTAAAGGAGTATTTCAAGGTGTGTAGTGAGCACTTTGACCCATCAGGCGTTTCACAGAATTCGGAAACACTTGGCTAAGAGAATGAAAAAATACCATTTTTTCCAGAAAAAGTTGCTTTATGCACACACTTTTCACTTTCACAAGGGGTAACAGGACAAAATGCACCATACATTTTGTTACCCATTTCCCCATGATCATGGCAACACCTCACATGTGCTCAAAAACGGATGCATGAGCGCATGGCAGGGTTCAAAACGGGAGGAGCGCCATCTGGCTTTTGGAGGACAGATTTTGCAGGATTGGCTTTTGGGAGCTATGGCGCATATGAAGACACCCTGAGATACCCCTACAGTGGAAAACCCCAAAAAGTGACCCCATTCCGGAAACTACAACCCTCTAGCAGACATGGTTTTTTTATTGCCATGTCGCATTTAAATAATTCCTGAGGTCCCCAGAAATTAAAAACCCCAAGAAGTGACCCCATTTTGGAAAGAGCACCCCTGTACGAACATTTAAAGTGGTAGAAAGGGTACTTTTTTGCAAACTGATGTTTCACAGAAGGCAGAAACACTTGTAAAAGCATTTCAAAGCACACATTTGTGAAAATGAAAAATTACTAGCAGACCCCAATTTTTCACTTTCACAAGGGGTTAAAGGAAAAAATTGCACCCCAGTATTACAGAAATTAATATGTAGTGGTTGGTGAAAAGTGGATATGTAAGCTATGTGGACAAAATCAGGTATAAGGTGGTAAAATTACAGGGTACATCAAGGATGAAACTAATCCGTGGATGAGTGGTAGATTCTGAAACAATCCTTGATGCACAGGCCAGGTTTCTCAGTGGTAAATGGTGTCCTTCCTAATCCCCCTTTTTGAACATACCCTGCATCTTTTTTGGGTCCTTCCCTTCCTCGCTATTTGGGGGACTTCACCTGGGAAATGTTGCCCTGGTACAACCCGAGCACCGTAACTTGCAGAAGTACTGGGGGCCTCTTCTGCTTGGTTTTGAAGAATTAGGGCCTTTATCACCACCTCTTGAAATTGTAGGAATGTTCTTGTCTGACCTATAGATCTAAATAGCACAAATGCATTGTATAGCGCCACCTGTACGAGGTGCACGGCCAGCTTTTTGTACCCCACTTTTGTTTTTCGTGTGGCACTGTAGGGTTTTAGAACTTGATCTGAAAGATCAACCCCTTCCATGTTCTTGTTGTAATACAGAATGCAGTCTGGTTTGGGACAGTGGTAGTGGTACCATGTACACGGGCAGGGGAGCTGGTGTTGGGGTGAATACTGGTTTGTACAAGGACATCCCTCTTGTCCTTGTGCTTAACCACCAACGTGTTCTCATCGAGGAGAGCCCTACTTTCACCCTTTCTCAGTGGTTGCCCTACAAGGGATCTAGAGAGGCCTCTCTGATTTTTGCGTACTGTGCCGCACGCCACAGTACGTCTGGAAGTTAGGGATTGGAACAGTGGTAATTATCTATGTAGAGATGGTAACCCTTATCTAGCAGTGGGGACAGGGACAGGGATGGAGGGTGGTTTAGGGATCTGTAACTTCTTCTTTTCTTCTTTTCTTCTACTTTACAGGAGCAGGAGAAAAGCTGTGGTGGAGAACCACAAGTCCCAGCAAGCCAACAAGCAGCACAGAGAAGCACAGAACCTCTCTGCATGCAATCACCAGCTAGAATGGCTGCATGCAGGAAGGTTCTGCCCTTTCCTGTGCTGCTCTAGCGCTGCCATTGTCTGGAGCGTTGTACCAGCCAATGGCAGCGCTGGCAGGGGACGCCAAACACTGGTGTCCCCTGCCTCACCTCCAATGTGAACGGTGCTGACCTGTTCAGCACCAATCACCATCGGACAGCGTCCCCTGCAGGTCCGTGAATGGATGAAAGCCATCCGGAGCTGTGATTGGCCGGTCTGCAGAAACCGGCCAATCGCAGCGATCTGGGCTGCAGGGGGGGGGCGGAAAAACCTCCCTGTGCCCTTAGGAAAGATGGCTGCATGCCGTGCAGAGCAGCCATCGTACCCCGGTCACCAAGCGATTTCGCTCAGGGACCGGGAGTACACAGTGCCGTACAGGATTTGTGTCCCAGCTTTCTGCGCCGTACATGTACGGCGCTGGGAGTGTAAGGGTTAAACTGATGACCTATCCTCTGGATAGATCATCAGCATCTGATCGGCAGGGTCCCCCTCTGATCAGCTGTTTGAGAAGGCAGTGGCGCTCCATTAATATACATCAGATGTCTGGAAAGGGTAAATAAGGGATACATGAAAACTTATGTTGTGATTGACTACCAACCTTTACCTTTAATATACTGTCTGGCCGATTTGATAGAAGTAGCTCAAGCAGTTCTCCCCATCAAATATGTTGTTTTGCAGGATGGACATTAGTCAGGATTTTACAAATAAACAACCCCCTCCCACTTTCTTATTTTTAGTCATATCTAGAGATGAGCTAATTTCATGTTATGAAATTCGGTCACGCTTCGTTTGGTGGTAAAAAATGAATTGCGTTATAGATTCCATTACCACGGACCATAATGCAATTCTATGACGAAATGCACAACTGAATGCATTTAGAAGTATTCCGTTATTCATTCCATCATTATAGAAGTCTATGGCTTGCATAACGGATCCGTCCCATTTCCGTTATGCAGGGGAGTTTTGGCAGTCTCATACAGATGAATAAAGGCACAGTGTATTTGCCATACCTGTCACTCAATTCATTTTGGGGCTCAATGTGGGGTACAGGGTTCATGTTCTCATGATTGATCAGCTAAGGTGTTTGAGTTTAGTGCTACTGCATGTTATTTCCTGCCCTGCTTCAAGTTCTGTTTCTATCCTGCCTGTGTGCTCTAACACTTTCAAGTCCAAGTTTAGATTAGTTTGTGTTTAAGTGAATCCAGTCTGTCTTCTCTGTCTGTGCACGAGTCATTGCTTTTGCACTGGAGTCCCTGACCTCAGTGGGTCAGCTGCAAACTACACTGGGATTATCCCAGGAGGTAATGGTCTGGTTGATAACCTGCAGCAAAGCCTAGATATCTGTATATATGTATGAAGTGACAGAAAACATAAAAACAAAAAACACTTAGGGTTAGCCTTACACACAGTGGGTTCACACTCACTGATCCATAACACAAGCTTTAGCTGTTGGATAGATTGTATTTCATTGACTCTAGAAAAGAAGAGGTCATTGTCTACTCAGTGACTGCAAAGTGCCCAGGTCCTGTGGCTGCAAAACCGGCCCAAATGATCACAACTCCACCTCTGTGCTTGATAGTTGGTATCGAATGTTTGCGCTAATATGTTGTGTTTGTTTTTTGCCAAATATAGCACTATGCATTATGGTCAAATATCTCCATTTTGGTCTCATCTATCCAAAGAGCATCGTTCCAGAATTCTTACAGTTGGTTCAGAAACAACTTTGCAAACTTCAGCCTTACTGTCGTATTTTGCATAGAAAGAAGAGGCTTTTTCCTGGTAACCCTTAGAAACAAGCCATGCTTGTACAATCTTTTTCTAATTGCAGTCGTGAACTTGAAGATTTGACATGCTAACTGAGGCCTGTAAACTTTTAGATGTAGCTTGGGTTTTTTTTTTAATTTATATGACCTAAGGGTGAATTTGCTAGGGCTCCACTCCTAGGAAGGGTGTCAACTGTCTTGAATGTTTTCCACTTGAGAATAATCTTTCTCACTGTAGAAAGATGGACATTTTTAAACCTTCCCAGATTGAAAGAGCAGCAAAATGTTTTTCTCTAAGATCATTGCTGATACCTTCCCTCCTAGGCATTGTGTTAACGCACATCTGAAAGCTCCAGACCAGCAAACTGCCCAAACTTCTGCTTTTATAGAGATGGTCACATTTGCTTATGATCAATTAATCAAAGGTATTTTATTAGCAGCACCTAGCCGCTTACTTACCCTCTTAATTCCTGAGTAAGCAGTATGGATATATTTGATTTTTCACACACGACTTCTGCATTTTGGCTTACTTTTAGTTAAATAAATAATTACACAGTGTAATTTATCACGTTGTTCAACTAAGGTTGTAGTTCCCTAATTTTAAGCCCTTTTAAGGACCAGACGTGTTTTTATGTCCTGTTATTTAAAACCATAGAATTCAAAGAGGGTGCACTTTTGTTTTTCTCACAACTGTATATAAAGTAAGTACTAGATGGAATGGATCTGTGGGTAAAAAAACCTGATGTATTCCATAATTGTTGTTTTTCTTCAATACATTTGCCTCCAATGGGATTTGATGAATGGTTTTCTAAATATACTATGGTGGTACAAAGTGATTTGGAAAATGATTTCCTGGCTAACAAGATCTGTAGCACCAGTGCAGAGATGAAAGTACTCACTCAGGCTTTAATTATGTATGTGATCCTCTGTTTAATCTCTAGGTGCCCACACTGCTTCTTTGCTTTCTCATCTTGAATAATTTGAAAAAGTTTCATAGTGGTAAAATCCCTTCATACTGTATGAGCTGGCATCCTAACATTATTATACAGTATTTTAAGAAAGAATCCAACAAACATTCAGATTTCCACCCTACTCTTATGACTATTTTAGCAATGTGTATGTACCATATTTTTCGCCCCTTAAGACGAACTTCTACCCCCCCTTAAAAGTACAAATGTGGGGGATAAATGCCCCTGTGTCTTATGGGGTGAATACTAATGAGCGCTTCCATTATGGAAGCACTCATTAGTACCAGGAAGCGGTGAAGGCTCTGTACTCACCGCTTCCTGGTCCTTGGTTGTTGGCTGGGCTGTGGCTGCACGCAGCGTGAGGGAGCTCTGTGACCTCATGCTGTGCGCGTCAGGTCACACAGCACAGCTAACGGCAGAAAGAACAAGATCGCTGGTGGTGAGGAACAGTGACACCTAAAGCAGGAGAGGTAAGTGTTTTTTTTTATTTTATGTGATATGAGACATGAGGGATGATGAGAGGCATATGGGGGCTGATGAGAGGCATATGAAGGCTGATGAGAGGCATATGGAGGCTGATGAGAGGCATATGAAGGCTGATGAGAGGCATATGGAGGCTGATGAGAGGCATATGGGGGCTTATGAGAGGTGAGAAGCATATGGGGGCTGATGAGAGGCATATAGAGGCTGATGAGAGGCATATGGGGACTGATGAGAGCCATATGGGGGATATGAGAGGCATGGGGGCTGATGAGAGGCATATAGGGCTGATGAGTGGCATATGGGGGATTTGAGTGGCATGAGGGCTGATGAGAGGCATGGGGGCTGATGAGAGGCATGGGGGCTGATGAAAGGCATATTGGGGCTGATGAGAGGCATGGGGCTCTTATCTGAGGTCTGATTAGGGATCTCATCTGAGGTCTTATTGGGATCTTATTAACATTGGGGGTCTGATTGGGGCTGTCAGCTGAGGTCTGATTAACATTAGGGTATGATTGGCAGTCTGGCCTGAGGTCTAATGAAAAATATTTTTTACTTATTGTCCTCCTCTAAAACCTAGGGGCGTCTTATGGGCCATTGCATCTTATAGGGCGAAAAATATGGTATGTTTTGCAACAGGTTTTAGGGAACAGTATGGAATTACAAAATATCTGCAGCAAAAATATACACTGCCAATGATGCTGGAAAATATGCTTATTGTACACTAATTAACTGTAGCAGCTTTGCACCAGGTTTCTGAAAAAAAAAAAGATGCAATTGCAGAATCTTTCCAACCAAAATAAATCCTAGTATTGATGAATAAAAATATAATTATTGTAAATTGATTAAGTGTAGAAGCTTTTCAACAGGTTAGTAACATAGTAACATGGTTAATAAGGGAAAAAAAAGACATCTGTCCATCCAGTTCAGCCTGTTATCCTACAGTTGATCCAGAAGAAGGCAAAAAAAACCCTGTGAGGTAGAAGCCAATTTTCCTCACTTTAGGGGAAAAACATTTCTTCTCGACTCCAATTAGGCAATCAGAATAACTCCCTGGATCAACGACCCATCTCTAGTAGCTATAGCCTGAAATACATCCTAGTAGCTATAGCCTGAAATACATCCAGGCCCCTCTTAAACTCTTTTAACGAAATCACCATCACCACTTCCTCAGGCAGAGAGTTCCATAGTCTCACTGCTCTTACTGTAAAGAATCCTCTTTATGTTTGTGTACAAACCTTCTTTCCTCCAGACACAGAGGATGTCCCCTCGTCACAGTCACGGGGATAAATAGATGATGGGAGAGATCTCAGTACTGACCCCTGATATATTTATACATAGTTATTAGATCTCTAAAGTGAATAACCCTAATTTTGATAATATTTCAGGGTACTGTATTCCACCCATTGCCCTCCTCTGAACCCTCTCCAGCTCTGCTATGTCTTGTTCACAGGAGCCCAGAACTGTAGACAGTACTCCATGTGTGGTCTGACTAGTGATTTGTAAAGTGTCAGGACTATGTTCATATCACGGGCATCTATGCCCCTTTTGACAAAAGCCAATATCTTATTGGCCTTGGCAGCAGCTGCCTGACATTGGTTTCTACAGCTTAGTTTGCTGTTCACTAAAATTCCTAAGTCCTTTTCCATGTCAGTGTTACCCAGTGTTTTACCATTTAGTATGTACTGGCGACATGCATAATTTCTTCCCATATGCATAACCTTACATTTGGCAGTGTTAAACCTCATCTGCCACTTCTCTGCCCAAGCCTCCAATCTATCCAGATCCATCTGTAGCAGTATACTGTCCTCTTCTGCAGTTTAGTGTCATCTGCAAAAAATGATATTTTACTGTGCAAGCCTTCTACAAAATCATTAATAAATATATTGAAGAGAATAGGGCCCAATACTGACCCATGAGGTACCCCACTAGTGACAGTGACCCAATCTGAGTGTGTACCGTTAATAACCACCCTTTATTTTCTATCACTGAGCCAGTTACTTACCCACATACAGACGTTTCCTCCCAATCCAAGCATTCTCATTTTATATACTAACCTTTTATGTGGTACAGTGTCAAATGCTTTGGAGAAGTCCAGATATACGACATCCATTGATTCGCCGCGGTCAAGTCTAGGACTTACCTTTTCATAGAAACTGATTAAATTAGTTTGACTGATCCCTCATGAAGCCATGTTGATATGGTGTTATTTGCTTATTTTCACTGAGATACTGCAAGAAACCATCTCTTAGAAAACCTTCAAACAGTTTACCCATGACAGATGTTAAACTTACTGGCCTATAGTTTTCGGGCATTGTTTTTGGACCTTTTTGAATATTGGCACCGCATTTGCTATGCACCAATTCTGTGGAACACTCCCTGTCAGTATAGAGTCCTTAAATATCAGAAATAAGAGTCTGGCTATGACATTACTTAATTATCTCAGGATACAGGTGTGTATGCCATCTGGTCCTGTCTATTTGTCTATTTTAATCATTTTAAGATGCCGCTGTACTTCTTCCTGGGTCAGATTTACTTTTACATTCTGCATTTCATCTGACAGTTTATTTTCCTCAGTGAAAACAGTGGAGAAAAAATATTTAATAGCTTTCCTTTCTCCTCATCACTTTCTGCAACTCCTCCCTCATTACTCTGTAAAGGGCCAACACCTTTAGATTTATACTTTTTACCATTTATATAAGGGTTAGTTTTACTCTCTTTGGTAATTAATCTCTCGGTCTCTAGTTTGGCTGCATTTATTTGTCTTTTACATATTCTATTTTGTTTCTTATAGTTTTTCAATGCTTCCTCGCTACCCTCCTGTTTTAGTGATTTAAATGCTTTCTTTTTGTCATTTATTGCTTTCTTTACAGTTCTATTTATCCACATTGTTTTTTTCTTGTTCCTTAACCTGTAACCCTCACAATTAGATTTTAGGATGCTTGAAAAAGGTTTCTGGAAAGTAACCCGCTCTTATCCATAAGCTAAAACTTGTCTTTCTAACATGTAATTATATCTGCCTAACTAAATACATTGTCCCAATCCCTAAAACTGTCCCTTAAAAACCCTAAGCTGCTCTCTTGTGTGTCTAATTGATGTGTCTGTGAAATATCCTATTATGTCAGTGGCTGAGCCCAGAAAGGCATCTCTGCTTAAGGCCTTACATAGAGCCTAACAGACAAGTCAATATTGTCCCTCCTCACCAGCCAGACCCCACCTAGAATCATGTGATCCTACGTTTTCATCTTCCCTGCCCTGTTTCCCTCTGTAGTTTCCTGAATTTGAGACATAAAATGGAGGGCCCTGTTTTACATGATTAATCCTAATCAAATCTCCAAAACTTTAGCTTCATACGTTTGGAAGTAGATTTTTTGGAAAATTCTTAATGAATTTGAGTAGTTTAGAATTGATTTGATCATCTCTAATATTATTGAATATTAAATATTGTGAGGGTTACACTTAAAAACAACAAGGTATAACTATAATATATGGAATGCTCCCACTAGCTGTAAAATTGCCATATGGAATTAATATGACTACTCAGAGTAAGATAATGTTTTAATTCACTCTTTCATGTACTCAGAATAGTGGTCATGTTTATAATGTCATATAAATTCCAGAAGATTGTTATTCCCTTATCCAGTGTTCACTCAAGAAGAACTTCCCTTGTGTGCCATGTAGGAAGATATGCTGTAAATGAGTAATATACTAGGTATAAAGATATGCTGTAAATGAGTAATATACTAGGTATCACAAAATTTATGGATATCCCCTGACATTATATACAATGGACAAGGCACACTCCTTAGATTAATGCGTTTATTTAATAAGTAAAAGCAAAGTTTATTTCTTCAGTTCAAGTCTTCCTTCGGGTGATGTGGTCATAGATAACAGCTTGGATGTACAGACTGGTTTGGATAGGAGTCCGAGTTGAATTATCTCCTGGTGAGGCCTAAAATTTACAAAGGAACCATCAGTTTTCAATGTCAAATGTGTTTGTATTAACAGGCAATGTTATGATAGTTATGTCCATGGACTGTTGAGGTCTGAGAGCAGCTTTTACAGTTATTCTTACTACCACAAAATACCAGTAGGAACATGGTAGAGGTATGACATTTATTCTTTTTTAATTAGATGTGACTTTGAGATGTTCATACTTTCTTGAATACAAGTCAGCATACAAGCTAAAAAAATCAAATACAATGAATGAGACACATGAGATGCTTGTCTTAAGGATGAATATGCAGTGCAGTCATCCTGCAACAGAATGCTTATCTGGGCACTTCCAGCAGTGAGATCTTTTCATAATCGTTTTTTGAAGACCTGGAATCTAAAACGGGGATTACTATATGTATATAACGTATACACTGGAAACTATAGTTAAAATACTCCATTAGTGATTCTATTATATGTACGTATTTAAAATGTTAAGTTAACTGCAAGTTCTGTGTGAAGTTTGAAAGTAGTCACTACCAAACCCATGCCAGCCGGCAACTTTATATGCAGGTGGCTCATATGGATATTGTCAAACCAGTAGAAGTAAATGAGGACTTTCATTACAGTACTGCTGTTGACTTCTAATGAAGTACAACTCAAAAAGGAAAAGTCTACCAGGTGCCTATCCTTGCTTAAATATATCTACAAGATAATTTGTGTTATGTAGCTCTAAGGGTACGGCCACATGGTCAGGTTTCTTGATACAGTTTTGAAAGCCAAAATCAGGAGTGGATCATGAGAAGGGGGCAGATACTGCTTCTATTTTTTTGAATTCATTCCTGGTTTTGGATTCCAAAACTACACCAGGAAACCTGACTGTGTGGTCATACCCTTTGACAGTGGAAATGCTGATAGAAAATTCTACATAAAAATACAGTTTTGACTTTTTGAAATCTAAGCAAAAGTTAGGTATTTTAAAGCACAACATCAGAATAAATGTATCAGAAATTAAAGGGGTTGTGTCACAAAACCTAGTCTACATTTCTCAGAGCAGCATCTGGATCTGAACAGTTTTGTAATTGCATATAATTCAAAATGTTGTATAGCCAGGAAGCTATTCAATAAACTGTATTTGTATAGCACCACCTGCTGTTTGTCCTTTTTCTAATTTTTTTGCCCATCTCACTGAGCTGTTCGAACGCGCTCAGTTTAAAACTGACACCAGCCATATGTTCTTTTAGAAGCTGTGCCAGGGAGAGAACTACAGCAGAAAGGACATGCTCTTTGAGCTGCCAGGTTGAAGATGATCTAGTAGAGCAATTGGAGTAATGAATATGGAGATCTCTGGACCCATGTGTGGTACATAGCTGGTTCTACTTTTGTTGGAAAGGTATTGTCATGTACTATATGATGTCTTATTTAATTTTTTACATCAATCATGGCATAACCCTTTTAATGGATGCCACATTAGGTGCACTTCAATCACATGAGTATTAAATCATTCATATGTACTAATTGTGTCCTTTATACACTTACAGCCTGTTTGTAAACTATCCGTATATACAGTACAAGGCTATTAGAGAAACTGAAGAAAAGCAAAGCAACAGATGCAATGGACATAATTAATGTTGTTAGTTATGTTAACATTCAGAAATCTGTCTCAGTTATTTCCATTTGCCAGGTCTGCAGCTGGAAATCTGAATAAACTATGCTCCCAACCTGGAAGCATAGTTTATGTTGATATATAGACAATGTTAGCCGTACACTGCACTCAGCCACATAGTCAAAGTAACCCAGAGTAATAAAACTGTTACCACGCTTAAGAGAAAGATAATACATGTATTGTATTTTCCTCAGTTTAGCACAAAAATAACAAGTAAGATCATCTAACAACTTTAATATCTGATGTTTGCACAAATACAAAGCTTCCTGGTATAAATATTGACACTAGGATAGTAAATAAGACATCCGAATATATCCTTGTAGAACCATTCGATCCAGCCATGCACAGGAAGCAGCTGCAGTTTAATAAACATGATTAATAATAGTAATAATGTCTGCACATCAAAATCCACCAGCCTGTATGTGCAGAATAGCTGCTTATCACTTTAATCATCCCTGTTCACACTAACTAATAGTAGTGAAGGCATAACCGGATACTGCTGTTCACCGATAGAGCCCATTGATGACCCTGAAGCCATAACTTTTTTATTTTGCCATTCAGTGTTGCCATGTTCAGACTATGCTGGTACACCCCCCCAACTTGTTACTGCCCCTCTGTACCCTTACTGCAGACTGCTAGCAATTCATTCATAACTTCTAGTATAAATAATAAAGGAATGGCACAACATAGAGACATAAGAATAGATGTTCCAGAATTGTTATTACATGAGGAATGCATGAAGCTATTAAAATAGGCATGTCAGGAGTGGTGAAAGGTCCTCTTTAAAGAACTGGACTCCTAGGTCCTGGTTTAGAATCTGATCTAGAGAAGTATTAAGCACATCATTAGCGACAAAATGTTGTAATTTCAGGTTTCCGTGAGCATAATTTAATCTATAGAGCTTGACCCAAATTCTCATATATTTTAATGCTGATTCTTTGGCCAGCTGTCAAGACTGGCCAAAGAAAAATCATTTAGCTTCCATTTCGCTTCCACGTATGACCTTCACTTAATAATAAGTAGCATCTCCTGCACTATCTTATTAAATTTCCATAGCCTTTGATGTAGCTAGACACTGTTATTAGGTAACTATTGAACAAACTTTGCTACAGTTTAATAAAGAATGGAATTCATTAGATGAACATTTATCAAACCAGACAGTCAGAAAGAGAAATAAACAGGAGATTAATCATTCTTCTAGGAGGCAAAAAACAACTGAAACATTCCGTTTATCTAGTGTACTGACAGATAGTTCATATATACTGCTCTTCAAAAGATGTGTCCTTCCATATGGAATTAATGATAGCCATTGGAGGAAAACACTATGCCAACATTGTCTCCTTCCCCCTCTCTGAGAAAATAAATAGTCTCCATGTTTATGCAATAGATGGTGTACACATTTATTATGAGTAGGTCATTTTACTGTTTAGAACTATCATATTATCTATGGAGATGGGCAAATGTTACAAATCAAGAAAAAATATAGGCATGAAGCAAATATTTTAGGATGGATTGTCATACTCCCATGTACAGGTGCAAACCTTATTCTGTTTTTATGAAGAACATCTGCTTAGTCCATTTGTGAAAAAATCAATATGAAAGTAGTCTGCAGTAAATGCAAATTCTATAGTTCATAGTTCTACATGCTAGATCCTTATCATGTAAATGTAATAGATTATTGTTTTATGTTATTTATAGTCTAATTTAACCTATAAATAATATCAGCTTTGGCAAATTAGCTTATTAAACTTGATCAACTACACTATATGGCCAAAACTATGTGGATACCTGACCATCAAACTTATATGACATTGTTGGACATCCCATTGCACAAACATGACACTGATATGGACGTGGGCCCTATTTTGCAGCTATAACAGCCTCAACAAAATGTGGGCATGTGTCATGGGATTTGTGCCTATCAGTTAAAAGAACTTTTCTAGGTACAGTGCTGATGTTGCATAAGAAATTCTATACTTGTAATCAAAGTACCTATTCATCCCAAAGGTGTTTGATAGAGACAGTTAAGATCTAGGTTTTCTTATGTCTCTATGGACCTCATTTTGTGCATGGGGACATAGTCATGCTGCAATAGCAAACTGCTAGAAAACTGGAAGCATAAACTAGTCTAAAATGTCTTTGTATCTTTAAAGGGTTACTGAGTTTTCAGAAAGATGGAGTCATAGAGATATCAAAAGTTTTGATCAGCAGGGGTCTGAGTGCTGAGACCCCAATCGATCTCTAGAACAAGGAGAGAGAAACATTTGCATATCATGTTCTCTCTCCTCACTGCACGAGACAAGCCCATACACTTTCTATTGAGTCCCTTTAAACTTCACTGGAAATAATGGGTCTGGTCAAATCTCGAGAAAGAGCTTTGTACCAGAGGTGGTGTTCTGTATACCACTCCAAATTATATTTGTCATTGTCCATGGTAATCTTAGATTCATGTGCAGCTGTTTGACTGCCACATTCTAAGTTTGCACATTGCTGATATAGTTACTGCACACTATGACCATCAGAGAGTTGACTAGGCCCTCCAAAGTAATGGGCAGTGGCAAAAATGTTGCTGTAGCTGGCACAAGTAACAGCAGAAGAAGGGGTGGTGGTGGCAACCAGCGGTCGTGTTTTGACCAACAATTCAGCTGTAGTAGAATGATTGACTCTTCAACATCATCTCAAGTGACAACAGATACACACAGCCAGGAATCGGTGGGTTCCTCTTGCACCACGCTTAGTTGGCATGGCCCAGAAACTGCCTCTGTGCCCTCATCTGCCTCTTGCTTTTGCTGCAGAGCTATGGGATGAATGATGTCATTCCACTTCCAATGATGCCGACAAATCTGATTGGCGAGGGGACAGAAGACATGGCACCTCCATTTCATGTCCACCTGAGCTCCGATGAGGATACACTGGCAATGGAGTAGGATGAGGACATAAACAGGAATTTTATACACAACTAGGTGGTTTATCTGCCCAAGTGACAAGAAAGGAGCAAGGGGAGCATGAGGAGCTGGAGAGCGACAACGAAGATGACGCAGATGAACCCGACATACCATGGCAATATGCAGTGGAGATGGACGCAGGGAGGCCCTCCGAGTCCCTTGCGTAAACGGCCAGATGCATGCTGTCATGTTTGTGTAGTGACAGCCACTACAGTCATGATTCAGCAAAGGGATGACTACTGGCTATCCAAATTGTTATACCATTGTTACCAGTTAAAAATGGGGGCATTTTTTAAACCTTCTGAGAGGGGTGTAAAAATGGACTACTACAGAGACATGCTTTATAGACGGTTGGTCACTGCCTATGAGTGTAATCACCCATCCTCAGGAAGGTTTGACCCTCTGCACTCACGCTCAACTGCCATGACTGGAGGAAGGGGGGGGGGGCTGTAGCAGCATCAGCTTCATATGCAGCAACTTCAGTCTGGAGTCTCTGATGAGCAGTTTTCTTCAGCCAAACACTCAGCAGTGGTGGGACATCCAGCAGAACCTTAACCAGCAGGTGGTGGCATACTTGGACTGCACCCTGTTACCAATGATCCAGATTAGAGATGAGCGAGTATTACGGTACTCGTAAGTGCTCGCTGCTCGGACGAGTATCTCGCCATGCTCGAGGACATGGCATCTCCCGCATTTTGAATTTTTGGCACCTATAAACTCAGCCAATCACAAGCCAGGAGACTCTGCGGTACACCCAGCATCACGTGGGACCCTTACATGTCGATAGCAGGGGTTGGCTGGCCTGATCAGGTGACCCTGGAATATACTAGTGACTGCCCGCGGTGCTCGGCTCAGATGCTGTCTGGATGTCGTTAGGGACAGAGCTGCTGCGTTTCAGGGAGAGTGTTAGGGCCTGGATTTAGTTCTCTGTTAGGCAGGAGTGATCTGAAAAGAACCCAACAGCCCTTCTAAGGGCTACAAGACATTTTTTTTTGTCTCCTGGCTGGGCTGGCTGGCACTAGTAATGCAGCTATCCCCATATATAACACTTTTTTTTTTATTGTTTTAACTCAGTGATACAAATCCATTTCATACAGCAGTGTGGAACCATTCTAAGTGTCACAGTTCAGCTGTCCAGTCACCACAATCCGTATTTTCTGTCCAGGTGACCCATTCTGTACGTCATGTCAGTAAAAAAGGTGTTTTGTTCTCACTGATACAGCTACATTACAAAAATCTCTGTGCCACATTTGTCTGGGTTGCAGTCAAAATAGCCACAGTCAGCAGGGGCTGAGTTTGCTCTCTGATAGTTTCTGCACGTCACGTTAAAAAAAATATATATATATAAAAAATATATAAAAAAAATATATAACAAAAAAATATATATAAAAAATAGTTTTTTTGTTGTTTTATCTCAGTGATACAAATCCATTTCATACAGCTGTGTGGAACCATTCTGTGTGTCACAGTTCAGCTGTCCAGTCACCACAATCCGTATTTACTGTCCAGGTGACCCATTCTGTACATCACGTCAGTAAAAAAGGTCATTTGCTCTCACTGATACAGCTACATTTCAAAAATCTCTGTGCGACATTTGTCTGGGTTGCAGTCAAAATAGCCACTGTAAGCAGGGGCTGAGTTTGCTCTCTGATAGTTTCTGCACGTCACGTTAAAAGAAAAATATATATATATAAAAAATAAATAAATAAAAAAAAAAATATATAAAAAAAATAGTTTTTTTGTTGTTTTATCTCAGTGATACAAATCCATTTCATACAGCTGTGTGGAACCATTCTGTGTGTCACAGTTCAGCTGTCCAGTCACCACAATTCTGGCCAGGTGACCCATTCTGTACGTCACGTCAGTAAAAAAGGTCTTTTGCTCTCACTGATACAGCTACATTACAAAAATCTCTGTGCGACATTTGTCTGGGTTGCAATTAAGCAGACCAAGTCTGCCTAATCTAATAGTTTCAGTGTAATTGCTCCATACTGCACGGTACGTAATAACATACGTAATTTTGCTCTAACTTATCCACCTATATACAAAGCACAATCCGTATTTTCTGTCCAGGTGACCCATTCTGTACGTCACGTCAGTAAAAAAGGTCTTTTGCTCTCACTGATACAGCTACATTACAAAAATCTCTGTGCGACATTTGTCTGGGTTGCAATTAAGCAGACCAAGTCTGCCTAATCTAATAGTTTCAGTGCAATTGCTCCATACTGCACGGTACGTAATAACATACGTAATTTTGCTCTAACTTATCCACCTATATACAAAGCACAATCAGTATTTTCTGTCCAGGTGACCCATTCTGTACGTCAAGTCAGTAAAAAAGGTCTTTTGCTCTCACTGATAGAGCTACATTACAAAAATCTCTGTGCGACATTTGTCTGGGTTGCAATTAAGCAGACCAAGTCTGCCTAATCTAATAGTTTTAGTGTAATTGCTCCATACTGCACGGTACGTAATAACATACGTAATTTTGCTCTAACTTATCCACCTATATATTTTCTTGTTCAGATTGAACAAGTTTGTGGGTTTCAGTACAGCAGGCCCATTTATTTTTATTTTTTAATATAATACACTTATATACAGAAAATGTTGAACCCCAGGGCTAAGGGTCGAGGACGAGGGCGTGGGCATTCAATTACTGCAGGGGGCAGAGGCCGTGGTCCTGGGCAGGGTGAGACAGTACCTGCTGATGAGGGAGCAGGGGAACGCCGCAGAGCTACACTCCCTAGCTTCATGTCTCAACTTACAGGGACACGTGGTAGAGGACTGTTGAAACCACAACAGTGCGAACAGGTGATGTCGTGGATTGCGGACAATGCTTCAAGTAATTTGTCCACCAGTCAGTCTTCCACGCAGTCAACCCACGTTACCCAAGGGAGCACTCCTCTGGCTCCTCAACCTCCTTCCCCCCAGACTGCCCCCTCCCAGGAAAATTTGGAATGCGATCCGGCATACTCTGAGGAACTGTTTTCTGGACCCTTCCCAGAGTCAAAAACCACTTCTCAGGTTACTGCTGACCTCTTTCCCGATGCCCAAGTTTTCCAACTGTCGCAGTCTGTGGGTGATGATGATGATGACAATGTTGACTTAGTGGAAGAAGTTTGTAAAGAGGTGTCGGACGATGATGAGACACGGTTGTCAGACAGTGGTGAAGTTGTTGTCAGGGCAGGAAGTCCGAGGGGGGAGCAGACTGAGGAATCGGAGGATGACTAGGTGACTGACCCAAGCTGGGTTGATAAGCCGAGTAAAAACAGTGCTTCTGAGGCGGAGGCGAGTGCTGCACCAGAACAGGTTGGAACAGGCAGTGGTGTGGCCAGAGGGAGAAGCAGGACCAGAGCTGGTGCATCAGCAGCAACTGTTTCACGTAGTGAAGCTCCCGTGGCGAGGCCTAGATGCTCGCAAGTCTGGAGGTTCTTTAAAGAAAGTGAGGATGACCGACGGACTGTGGTGTGCAACCTGTGCCACACCAGGATCAGCAAGGGTGCCACCACTACTAGCCTAACCACCACCAGCATGCGCAGGCATATGAGTGCTAAACACCCCACTCAATGGAACCAAGGCCGTTCACCCCCTGCGGGTCACACCACTGCTCCTTCCTCTGTGTCACTCGCTGCCTCTGCTAGTCAACCCCCTGCCCAGGACCCCGGCATGAGTGCCTCCCGCCGGAAAACCACACCTTTGCCTCCACGATCCTCCACAGCGTCCACCAATGTGTCCCAGCGCAGCGGGCGGAAGGTCCACCTAACCACAGACACGTGGACAAGTGCTGCCGGGCAGGGACACTATATCTCACTGACGGCACATTGGGTTAACTTGGTGGAGGCTGGGACTGAGACTTACCCTGGGGCTGCTCATGTACTGCCCACACCGAGGATTGCGGGGCCTACCTTGGTCACAGTCTCTCAGACATACTACGCCTCCTCCTCTGACACCTCCTCCTCCTCCACCTCCTCTTCCGAATTACCATCCGTGGGCACGGTGCCTTCAGTCGGTAGCTCTAGGCGCAGCAGCAGTGCCGTGGGTAAGCGCCAGCAGGCGGTGCTCAAACTGCTGAGCTTAGGTGACAAAAGGCACACCGCCCAAGAGCTGTTACAGGGCATCACGGCGCAGACCGATCTGTGGCTGGCACCGCTGAACCTCAAGCCAGGCATGGTTGTGTGTGACAACGGGTGTAACCTGGTGGCGGCTCTGCAACTCGGCAGACTGACACATGTGCCATGCCTGGCCCACGTGTTCAATCTCATAGTTCAGCGGTTCCTCAAGACATACCCCAATTTGTCAGATTTTCTCACCAAGTTGTGCCGCATCTGAGCGCATTTCCGCAAGTCAACCACAGATGCTGCCACTCTCAGGGCAGCGCACCGGTGCCTACAACTGCTAGCTCACCGACTGTTGTGCGACTTGCCCACGAGATGGAATTCGACATTAAACATGTTATCCAGAGTTTACCAGCAGCACACAGCGATTGTAGACTGCCAGATGTCATCTTCCACCAGAACTGGTAGCCAGGTCAGTCAGCTTCCTCAAGTCTACAATGAGGAGTGGGCGTGGATGTCTGATATCTGTCAGGTGTTGAGGAACTTTGAGGAGTCAACACAGATGGTCAGCGGCGATGCCGCCATTATCAGCCTCACTATCGCGCTGCTTTGCCTGTTGAAAAACTCACTGCTCAGCATGAAGTCAGAAGCTTTGCGCTTGTCACAGGAGATGGGGGAAGAAGATATGTCGCTTGATAGCCAGAGCACCCTCCGTTCTGTTTCTCAGCGCGTATCGGAGGAGGGGGATGAGGATGAGGAGGAAGAGGAGGAGAATGTCGGCGAGACAGAAGAGGGTACCAGTGCTCAGTCCTTCTTAACTCTTGTACGTGTATGGGCTGAAGAGGAGGACTTGGAGGAGGAGGAGGAGGAAATGGAGAGTCAGGCCAGTGAGGAGAGGGAATTCTTGCGTGTTGGGACTCTGGCGCACATGGCAGACTTCATGTTAGGCTGCCTATCCCGTGACCCTTGCATTAGAAGCATTTTTTCAAACACCGATTACTGGGTGCTCACTCTCCTAGACCCACGGTACAAGCAGAACCTTTCCACTCTCATCCCTGTAGAGGAAAGGAGTATGAGAGTGAATAAATATCAACAGGCCCTGGTGCACAAGCTGAAACAATCCTTCCCATCTGACGCCGCTAGCGACAGAGTGCATGGTTCTGTGGGCCAAGTAGCGGGGGAGAGGAGGCGAGCAGGCAGCTTGTCCAGCACTGGCAGGGGAACGCTCTCCAAGGCCTTTGCCAGTTTTATGTCACCCCAGCAAGACACTGTCACCTGTCCCCAGTCTAGGCAGAGTAGGGGTGAGCTTTACAGAAGGATGGTGAGGGAGTACCTAGCTGACCATACCAACGTCCGGACCGATCACTCTGCTCCATACAACTACTGGGTTTCAAAGCTGGACACGTGGCCTGAACTGGCTCTGTACGCCTTGGAGGTGCTGGCCTGGCCTGCCCTGCCGCTAGCGTGTTGTCAGAGCGGGTATTCGGTGCAGCTGGTGGCGTCATCACCGATAAGCGTACACGCCTGTCAACTGACAGCGCTGACAGGCTGACGCTTATTAAAATGAACAAAGCCTGGATTTCACCGGAATTCAAATCTCCTCCGGGGGAAAGCAGCTAAAGATTAACATTACTTATGTATCTGATTCCTCTTCTCTACTCCTCCAACTCCTCCTCCTCTTTGTCATCTTTGCCTAACGCTGACCCAAAAAACGCCATTTTTTAGAGGTCCAACTGGCACTCTTTTACCACAATTTTTCCGGAGGTCCACCTACAGGCCCTCTCTCCAAACAATTTTTCCGGAGGTCCACCTACAGGCCCTCTCTCCAAACAATTTTTCCGGAGGTCCACCTACAGGCCCTCTCTCTAAACAATTTTTCTTTGCACCTAGTTGGGTGCTTCCCTAACATGTGATGGGGATGGGTATGTGCCTCGCCTTTCTTGGTCTGGGTGAGAACAATTGCCATGAGGGTAACCACCAGGCTGTTGCCTGAGAATTTGGGGTAATGGTGGGATTAGGCAGCCTCAGAGGCATCCATGCATGCTGCCCCTGCTGTTTCCTGTCCATTTCCGTGGTGTTTACATCATTTTCTGATGTTTCCAGGTTTTCACCCAGCCTTCCCTAGGCAGAGCCTTGGTCCCCTGCAAAAATGCTCGAGTCTCCCATTGACTTCAATGGGGTTCGTTACTCGAAATGAGCACCCGAGCATCGGGAAAAGTTTGTCTCGAATAACGAGCCCCCGAGCATTTTAGTGCTCGCTCATCTCTAATCCAGATCCCTTGGACTACTGGGCATGCAAACTTGAATTGTGGCCGCAACTGGCCGAGTTTGCCATTGGCATGCGTTCCTGCTCAGCCAGTTTTGTGGCATCAGAGCAGGTGTTCAGTGCGACGGGGCATAGTTACCCCTAAGAGAACTCGCCTTTCCTCCCAAAATGTTGAGAGACTAACCTTTATAAAGATGAATCAGGCGTGGATCAACCTGGATTTCCAGACACCGGTGCCTGATGCAAAAGTATAAAGCATTCTACCAGTAATGATCATACTTTAGTATGCTGACATACCGGAATATTCAGCAAAATTTCTGGCCACCATTCTGATGCTGCCACCTGCCTGCTGCCTCTACTGCCATTCCTACAATGGGGCTTTTTTTAAAGGATATGCATGCCACTGGGCCTTGCTATCACACTGCTGTTTTTTGGTTCTGCTACTACAGTGATCTGCTACCATTTTGTGCTGTATACCACTGCTGCGGAACCCCTTCCCACTCTGTTATGGGGCCACTACTGTCACTGGTACTGCCACTGACTGCCACAACGGCATTAAAAGAACATTTTTTTTCTCTCCACTATTTTATTAGCGCTAGCTTCATTTCTCTATTTGGTTCCATTAAGAAGCCATTTGGACACAGATCCTGCAGGTGCACACATGGGTCTTTAGCTTTACTGAAGGGTGCTGTATTCTTTTCTTTTTGTTTAACATAAGGGATTCACTATGATATAGATGGTGATAAATTACACCTGCCTGTAATACTGACGGCACAGTACCTACTGAATGGATTATCCATGAATGTGGTTGCACTAGAAATTAATGCACACGGTGATATACTCTCCCTAAAATCTCCTACAATTTAAGTTTCAAGCCTTCACACTGAGATTGGGCCACCAAGTGGGCTGAATATGATTAGGCTGAGTGGCCTGAGTATAGAGGATTTATTGCAATTCGTGATGAAATAATTTGGAATGAATCTAATTTCTTGTCAAAGTTCAGGGAATCAGCCAAATCAAAATTTTCAAAACTTTGCTCATCTCAAATTATAATTCAGGCTACTGAAACTGCAATATAAGATGGGTGACAAAATGGGAACGGGTCATTGTATACCTGGCAAAATGGGTTATTTTGGAAAGAGTCTGGAAAAAGTCTGTCGAAAAGCTCTATCCTGTTTTAACATACAGTCAGATAGACACATCATCAGGATGTTTTAAAAGAATCAAAGACATTTTATTTGGGATGACGTGTTCACTGGAAAGGAATGAGAGGGGACAGAACCTACTTTCTAAAGGACATTTATCACTATAACTACTGTATAGTGTTAGAAAAATCTCTACCTGACATTTATTTGCTTTTATAGGGGACTACTTGATACTTATGCATATTTAAAGGTAACACAAAAGAAAAATCCCATGATGGATTCTCCTTAACAGAACCTAAAATAACAGCGAGTGCATATTTATATGTGTGACTGAGGCACGAACAATGAACCTCTGAGCTGTAAAACAGCGTACAGATCCCTCATTTCAAGCAGATTCTTAAATATATAAACACACAAAGGAGTGACAATATTAGTCCTCAAGTTTCTAAGTGATACCACTTGTAAAGCCATGAAACACAGGCAGTAAAAACAGTTCAAAATCTTTAAAACATATGGTAATGTGAGAAGAGAAGTGAAAATTGCTGCTT
The DNA here is from genome assembly GCA_900303285.1 of Rhinella marina. NCBI lineage: Eukaryota > Metazoa > Chordata > Amphibia > Anura > Bufonidae > Rhinella > Rhinella marina. The sequence goes on from ONZH01000970.1 coordinate 33,086, forward strand.
TGCTCAGGGAAAAATATTTACCTTAGGATCCACGTTTAGTATTTTCCTGTCCCGCTTATTTTTGAACAGTAATCCAGATGAATTTTCTGCAATCACTTGGTAATTTGGACTTGCGTTTGAAGTTGAAACATGGGTTTCCCAGTTATAGAAACTGCAAAAATGGAAAGAAAACAAAAAAGGTAAAGCAAGACCCTCAATACGTGGGTCTGACCCCATCCTATAATGGATATGATTTATTACTCATTAGAATATTAACATTGTCTTATGGCTGCAACAAAAAGATAATTTTTAATCTGGAGTGACATCTGTATGTCCCTGTAGCACACGGACCTGGTGAACGCTAGAGACCACTGTCTCCAATGGTCTCAAGGTCTGTGTTTTGTTAGACATGGACTAAAGCAGTGTATTCCCTAATGGGGTCATGTATCAAACTGGTGTAAAGTAGAAATTGCTTAGATGCCCATAGCAACCCATCCTGGATAGGTCATCAGCATTTGATCAGTGGGGGTCTGACACCTTGAACCCCCGCCGATCAGCTGTTTGAGAAAGCACCGTGATCTTCTCACAACTTTCTATTGGCCCTGTGACGTCACGTTCATTGTTCACATGGCCCAGGTGCAGCTCTGCCCCATTGAAGTGAATGAGGCTGAGCTGCGATACCAAGCACAGCCGCTAACAAATGGACGTCACTGTGCTTTCAGGAGCGCCAGTGCCTTTTCAAACAGCGGATTGGTGGAGGTCCCGGGAGTCGGTCCCCCACTGATCAGATACTGATGACCTATCCTGAGGAGGAATTTGAGGATCTTGAACAACCCTTTTAATTGTGGGACAGGATTGGTTTTAATAGCCTATGTTATCTCATACAGCAATAATTATTACAAATACAAATGTCTGTGAGTGAACTGTAAATGTGGATTGACAGTTTGCAGCACTGTACAAGTAACACAGTAATCAACATCAGACAGCAGTGCTTAATGAGGTCTGGATTCACACGACACTCTAAAATGACTCATAATTGGTGTTGTGGTCTGACAAATGGTTACTGATTTTGTAGCCTTCGTGGGAATAAAATATACACTGGTGGACATAATCCAAGGTCACTCTTAATTAGTATCCAACAGCCAGTATGTGAATACACAGTGTGAGATACATGGTTGTTCCATTGCCTATGTAGGTGCCTCTGATTTGACATAGAAAGGTCATTTTTCAGAACAAGAGATAACTTGAGGGTGACTATTAGTCTTTTTACAACTCACATCATCCAAGAAAGACATCAAAGACGGAATAGAGAAACAACTACTCTTCCCTGGAGTTTTGCACATGATTGCTCACATAAAGCTGAATAAACATATTTTGCAATCGCAAATGCTTCAGACATTACAATAATGTTAACCAGAAACATGATCGACTGTAGATGTGAGAGGCATGTAAGGACGGCTGCCAAGTATGGTGCGTGCACTTGTCTCATGAAGCTAAGAGCTGTGCTACATGGATTACAAATGCATCGGCTGTAACACTGTAGTCAATGGAAGTCAAATTCTAATTACTGCTTCCTGTGACCACTGAAACTGAAGAAAACAAATTTTAAAGACAAAATAATGGGGTGTACAGTATGTAAAATTTCTCTTTACATAAAGCTTCACAATTGATTAGCATTGGTTGTTCATGGCTTATACTTCATTTTTCACCAAGTTGGAGTGGTGCCTCGCTTTCTGAATTCTCTACATGACTGGCGCATTATCCTTAACCTGGAGGAGTTGCACCCATTGTTCGCTTAAGTGACTTGTGCTGCTGTTTTTTCGTTTCTCTCTCTATATATATATATATATACACAGTATATATATATATATATATATATATATATATATTTTTTTTTTTTTTTTTCATTTTTTTTTTTCTTCAATAATTAACATTTATACATTTAGAAGTGTCCCTTTGCAGGGATTATCTGTGGGAAAATCTGGCAGTAATTTCCCTGCAGCAAAACCACAGGAGAAATGAAGCATTACATAGTGTCCATTCAGTCAACTTGCTTTCTGCGTACTGCAGAACTGTTTAGGTCCCCCAGAATGACAGGCACTAATAAGTTATATGAAAATGTTTTTATAAAGTAGACAATAATCACTGCTAAAATATGGAATAATAATGATGACTCCAATATCAAATACACATAATGTACAGAAGACTTAGGCAAAATGATAAAATGTGGGTATATGACATTGATGTCTTGTAATTTTCTAAAGGTATATGTAAAAGAAAATCAATGAGGATTTAAATCAAAATGTATTTGAGAAAGCCAGCAAGTCTGAAGCCTTGTTTCAAATACCTTAGGTGTGGTCTGATACTCTGATACTAAAACATAAATTAAAGTAAATTCAAACCTGCTCTGGAAGGAATGATACAAAGGAAACAGAAGGTTATGGGAAATGCCTCTGGATAGAAGATCGATGAACTGGTTGGGAAAAAGAATGAGCCAATTTAAACATGGGTAATTTAAATCACTGCGTCTGAATGAACCACTTCCAAGGTTATTTCCACAGAACATTTGATAAAGATGTTATTAACTAAAAATGTGGTTTCATAACATAATCTTTCATTTCTAATATATCCAAAGAATGATTGCTGTAGATATACATTTCAGTAATAGAAAGATATATCCATGCTACATGTACCAGTCCTATTACAAGAAGTTGATATTAGGTTAATTTGAAATGTAATAAATTATATAATATATATATATATATAATATAATAAGTCACTACAGCTTTTGATGCACCTGATGTACAAGCTGTGGATGCCAAAAAACCCTTAATATCATGCCTATAACAAGATAAGTCTATTTGATTCCACATAATCACTACTATCACTTTGTTTTGATCCCATGAAGCCAAAAAGTGCAAAGCTTTCAGAAAATATTGATACAAACTGGGACTATGTGTCACCACAGTAACGGACTGCAAACAAACCATGTGTAGTCTGATCCTGCAGTCATATGGTCATCTTTCCTCTACTTCTACTAAATGCTAATTTAACAAATGTATTTTAGTAAGATATAAGGGACATTTGACTGTCAAATCAGACTACCAAGGGTGTATCTTTGCAGTGGTTTGGTTCTACCCTATTTTATTTCTTGTGGGGGGCAGCTAAACATTGGGGGAGGTGGGGCTATGAGGAACTATGCTATAGGCTACAATGTAACCTTTAGGCCCCTTTCACACGGGCGATGTTTCCGCGCGGGTGCAATGCGTGATGCGAACGCATTGCACCCGCACTGAATCCTGAACCATTCATTTCAATGGGGCTTTTCATATGAGCGATGTTTTTCACGCAGCAGTTCGCCGTTGCGTGAAAATCGCAGCATGTTCTATATTCTGCGTTTTTCACGCAGCCCTGGCCCCATTGAAGTGAATGGGGCTGCGTGAATAACGCATTGCATCCGCACACAAGTGCGGATGCAATGCGTGATTCACTGATGGTTGCTAAGAGATGTTGTTTGTAAACATTCAGTTTTTTTTCACGCGCGTGAAAAACGCATTGAAACGCTTCGCACCCGCGCGGAAAAAACTGAACGAACGTACGCAATTGCGTGCGGATTGGTGCGGATGCGTGCGGATTTTCCTGAACGCATCCGGACCAAATCCGGACACGCTCGTGTGAAAGGGGCCTTAGTGTCAAGTATTTCAGCTGTCAAGTATACTGCTATGTACAAGCACGCAAAAACGCTGACAAGTGGAATTCCCTCACTATAGTCCCATTCACCCCTGAAGATGCCACCAGAGAATTTGGGATTCTGTATTAAAGTTTATCCCACCATTTCACTCAGAATCCATCATGTTATAATATCTACTACTAGGGGCTAATGAGCTAGATTTGGTTTCCAAGGAAAAACTGCAATAAATAACCAGTCATATTTCATAGGACTGTACCTAATTATTTTACAACTGCAAGATTATGAATTTAGAATTTCATTGACTTCAAAGTGCTTAGTATAATAAAGGCCTTGTGATAAATAATTACTTTTAGCATGTTTTGAATGTTAAATTACAATTTTGTATTAAACGTCAGTGTTTTTTCTAAGTAAAGCTCCATATAACTTCTCCCACGTTATTTTAACCCTTTCTACCCCGGAGGTTTTTTTGGTTTTGTGTTTTCGTTTTGCGCTCCCTGCCTTGATACAGCCATAACTGTTTTATTTTTCTGTTCACATAGCTGTATGGGGGCTTGTTTTTTGCGGGACAAGTTGTACTTTCCAACGCCACCATTTAATATTGCATATAGTGTAGTGGGAAGCAGGAAACAAATTCCAAATCGGATGAAATTGCAAAAAAAAAAAAAAACAATGCAATTCCGCCACAGTTTTACGTTTTTTTTTATTTACGGCGTTCAATGTGCATTAAAACTGACCACTTATTTTCATTCTACTGGTCAGTACGAATCCGGTGATACCTAATATGTATAGTTTTTCTTGCGTTTTGATAGTGATAAAAAATTATAAAGTTGGACTTTTTTTTTTAATTCTTGACCCCTATAACTTTTTGGTATTTATGTGTACGGAGCTGTATGGGGGCTCATTTTTTGCGGGGCGATCTGAACGTTTTATTGATACCATTCTGGGTGTGTATGACTTTTTGATCGGTTTTTATTTCATTTTTTTTTTAAGCGACAAAAAATGGCGAATTGGCCATTTTGATGCTTTTTTTCGTTTCGCAGTTTTCCGTATGGGAAATACTTTTTTATATTTTTATAATATGGGCGTTTTCGCACATGGCGATACCCATGATGTGTATTTTTTAAATTTTTTTAATACTTTTATCTTTATTTTTAGGAAAGGAGGGTGATTTGAACTTTTTCATTTTTTTATTTTTTATTATTTTTTACACTTTTTTATAGTTCCCATAGGGAACTATAACTAGCAATCATTTGATTGTTTATATCATAGACTCCAATGCACTTGCATTGGAGTCTATGATGATTTTAGTGTTTTCCTATGGAGCCCTATGACAGGCAAGGGCTCCGTAGGAAAGCCTATGCAGCAGCCTCCTGTCATTTACTATGACAGGGGCTGCTGCAGGCACGCTCCGGCTCCTCTGATCGCCACAGGGGGGAGCCGGAGCAACACCGTAAGCGTGCTGTTTGCCGCCTTCGGGTGCCGTGGTCAGGCTTGACCGCGGCACCCGAGGGGTTAAATGTCCGCGATCATCATTACTGCCGGTCGCGGACATTAGCCGCGGGTGTCTGCTAGTGGGAAAAGCAGGTCATCGGCGGCCATCTTTAAAGTCCCGGCCAGCGCTGTACATGTACGGCGCTGGTCGGGAAGGGGTTAATAGGCCTTTTATTTATTTATTTTTCCATAAAAAATTTACCGTCCATCCCAGGTGTGACAAGAATGCTTTGGAGGTTCTGCAGAGCAATGTTTGCCAAATGTCTGCTAAACTCAGAAGATGTATGTTACGTAACTTTACACTAGTTCACACTTTGTTAAGGTCACAGAACTTTGAAGGTCAACAAAATGATTAATCTCTTAAGTCCACTTTGAATTTATGGTCCTACTAGACAAGTAAAATGTCAGACGCTGATGAACAGATATGGTCATAGAACTCGTTGAGCGTCCTCCTCAGCCCAACACATATCAAACCTGGCATAAATTGCAGCTGGTGTAGATTTCAGTTTGTGATACATGGGCAGCCCAAGATGTAGCACATTTATGAAGAAGTGTGCTCTATACTTAATGAATGTAAGTGTAGATATTAAACCTAATTAAAAATATATCTGCTATTACTATTAGACATTTGATGTACATAACACTGTGTAAGATTAAAAAAGAAATTTTAAAAATCATACTCACCTGATCCATTTGCTTGTGAGGGGCCGTTCACTGCAATCTTGCTTGAAGATCTGGCAAGAAATCTCGCTGTGGGCTGAGATGCTTTCATCATGGCAGCCCGTTGTGAATAGGTGGAGCAGGTAAGTATGATTTTTATTTTTTCACTATTTCAGTTTAAATCAATTCTCTACCACAAAGCACGAGGAAATTCGGCTTTGCAGCGAATCAAATTTATGCTGAAATTTGGATTGAAGCCCACTTTGTGAACTTCAATTTGCTCACCACTAATTACAATCATTACTATTTTAATGACTTTGTGATAACCTCACCAACAGAAACTCTAGTGTCCAGGGGCTTGCTATTGGTGTTTTGTGGAAAAATAGTGACCCGCTTTTTAGACTTTTTCTCTATATGCATTTGAGCAACATCAGTGATGATGGGGAGGGACAAGTGCATTGACTAAGCGGAGGATGGGAGGAGTGGTGAGACCTTCCATAGTGAATGAAAGACTCACCTGTCCCTCGGGGCACACCCTTGTATTGAAACTTCTGCCTAGTGGTAGTTGGGGTGCCTTTGATTGGCTGGGTGCAAGGCAGGAATGCAGAGACTGACAAATGAAAGTAAGAGTCAATAACCAGGCCCATTGGTTGCAATAAATAAAGTATTTTTTACTGAATTGATGATAGGGATATTAGTACATATAGCAGCTAAAGTCTGCTATAGTCCCTAAATCTCCTTCTAAGGACACTTTACAGTCTTTCCAAATAACCACAGGCATGACACTCTGTAATTGTTAACCCTTTTTGCAGTTACCGGCCTAAGGAGTGAAGATTTTAGAACCGGGTGGGCAGTCCATTTCAAAGTGTGGTAGGTGCTGAAGGCACCAATCCTTTCAACAGCAGCCAAGTCTCAATGCCATAAATGAGTGAATACCTTACTGTCAGAATCCTGTAGGGCCTGTGTGATTCTGAACCTTCTATAGACATCTGATATCTTTCTTTCAGAGCATCACTCTGGTACCCTAACAAGTCTGCCAATGTTAACCATATATTACCCATACATTGCTTTTTGGTATAAGCAGTGCATAAAAAGATGTGCTTCAAAAACAAATGACAAAATTTAACTTTATAACATTACACTGACCCTTTTAGCAGTAATTAACCCTTTTCAGTCACCCATTGGGGCACTGCAGAAGTCTGCAAATGCACCATAGTGTGGTTTGCTTTTTCCACAGACAGCCCCATATATCACATCAATTAAACCCTTGCCGATATGTAACATACTACTATGTTACATCGGTAAGTGACTTGCCGAAAATTGACATAGTGGTACATCACAGCAAACTCCAGTTTAAGATGGCTGATTTGCACAGAGGGCAACCATTTTAACTGGGCTTTTTCCACCCCCCTGCAGCCCCGATTGCAGCGGCAGTACTGTTTACCATTTCTGGTGTTTCAGGGGGAAGTCATACGGAGGTGACTGGTGCTTACTGAGAACCTGTCTCCCTCGAGGTCAGGCAGGAGACTCCACTGTTTGGGGTCTCCTGCCAGTGATACGATTGGCTGGAGCAACACTCCAGTCAATGGCAGAACTATAGCAGCAGAGGGAAAAGGAAGAACTTCTCTGTATGCAGCCATTCTAGTTGGTGACTGCTTGCAGAGTGATTCTGTGCTTCTCTGTGCTGCTTTGCCTGCTGGGACTTGTAGTGCACCACCACAGCAATCAGTGCTTCTCCATTGAAAAGAAAAAATGAAGAACATCTGGAACTGCTGCAGTGAGTTTATTTCTCATTTGCAGCAGTTTCAGATGTCTAATCCATCCTAATCCCCTTATACCCCACCCAAACCCTGCCTGCCCGTCTGCGGATTCCAGTCTGTCCGTTGCTCTTTTTTTCTGAATTTTTTACAGCTCCAATTTTTCTGTGTGCAAGGTGTGAGTGGCAAGTGTTGGTCAGTGCGTATGTGCACAGAATGTATTCAGCTGAGGAGGCATATGCATATCTTGCCTCTGAAACTGAGTCTGCCAGTGAGGGAGAAGAGGATGCCTCATTCCTCTACTCCTCTTCATCATCTGGTGATGAGGGACCCTCAAGGAGACGCCCCAGGACAACAGTTGAGACAGCATCCAAAGTGGTCCCAGCTCAGGAATCCAGATTGATTGTGTGGGCTTCACAGAAATAGATTTTTGCAAAATCTTTTTCTCTGAAGATTTCATTAATTGATGGTGGCCCAAAAAAATGTATACACTCAATTTATTTCCTAGAACTCCACATCATCATATTCAAGACCACTGATGTGGACCCCTGTAAATGCAGCAGAGATGATGACATTTGACTGTCTATTTAAAATTAGACCCACTTTAACTAGAAATTTGCAGAGGTGTACTCCCCTGAAATAGATATTTGCATAGACGAATCCATTGTACATTTTAAAGGATGGGTAAAATACCTGTACCTGCCCAGCAAGAGGGCATAGTATAGAATTAAAATGTACAAACTGTTTGGGAGTGGCTCAGGGTACACAGGTTCCAGGTTTATGAAGGAAAAGACTCCCTGATTGAACCCCCAGAATATCCCCTGTCCTAGGAGTTAGTGGGAAGATAGCGTGGGACTTAATTCACCCACTGTGAATAATTATTATACTAGTATTCCCCTATTCAAGTCCCTAAATTTCAGAGGTACTGTAGTGTGCGGCACAGTATGCAAAAATCAGAGAAGCCTCCCTAGTTCCCTGGGCAACCCCTCAGAAAAGGTGACAGCAGGGTTCACCTCCATTAGAACATGCTGGTGGTTATGTACAAAGACAAGAAAGATTTCATTGTACTAACCACAGTACACAGGAACATGTGTGAGATACCACAACTACTATCCCTAAACCAGGCTGCATCCTAAACAGTAACATGAGAGTGGTTGATCTTTCAGATCAGGTTCTAAAACTGTACAGTGCCATTTAAAACTAAGGTGTAGTACAAAAAACTGGTTGTGAATATTGTACAGATGGCACTGTACAATGTGTATGTGTTATATCGATCCACAAGCCAGACGGGAAAATTTCTTCAGTTCCTAGAGGTTGTAATCAGGGCTCTTTTTCAAAACCAGGAAGGGGAGAGCCCCAGTACTTATGGAAGTTATAGTGTCCGTGTTGTACCAGGGCAACATTTCCCTGTTGAAATCCCCCAAAAATCAAGGAAGGGAAGGACCCAAAAAAGAGTTTGTTACAAAAGTGGGATACGAAAGGACACTATTAATCATTGTGACATCTGCCCTGATTAACCTAGCTTCTGCATGAAGGATTGTTTCAGAGTCTACCACTCATCCATGGATTAATAATTTTATTCTCCATGCTCCCTGTAATTTTTCCATCTAATTACTTTCTCATATAGCCTGCACAGCTTACATATTCACTTTTTACCAACCACTACATATTCATTTTTGGAATACACCTGTTTGGTCAAAAGTGCCATTTCTACCCATTAAAATGTTCGTACAGGGGTGCAATTTCCACAATGTGGCCACTTTTTGCGTTTTTTTTTAATGTCTGGGGACCTCAGGTTTTATTTAAATGTGACATGGAACCTAAAATCCATCAATGTGTCTGCAAATTCTGGCCTGCAAAATCTATATTTTGCCTCCTGAACCCTGCTGTGCACCCATATAGCAGGATAGGAGCACAGATGGGCTGTTGGCATAATCAGGAGAAAATGGGTAACACATACTGAGGTGCATTTTCTCCTATACCCCTTGTGAAAATGTAACATTGCACCTAAAGTGATATTTTCCTTTAAAAGTGTAATTTTTCATTTTCACAGCCATGTGTTTCTATATTATTTGACAAGTGTTTAAAAATTGTGTGAGACACCTGTTTGGTGCTCTTTCTGCCCCTTAAAATGTTCATACAGGTGTGCAGTTTCCAAAATGGGTTCACTTCATTTGGTTTTCAATTGTCTGGGGACCTCAGTTTTTTTTTTTTTTTTAAATGCAACCTAAAATCCATGTCTGCAAATTCTGGCCTGCAAAATCTATATTTTGAAGTCTGCCTCCTGAGTCCTGCTATGTGTCTATGGGGTGCATTTTTTTTAAATTGTAGGTAATTTTTTAAAAATAAATAAAGTTGAAATATAACAACTTAAATTTACCACTGTCAAGAAGTAAAATGTTTCACGAGAAAAAAATCTCAGAATGGTTTAGATAAGTAAAAGTACTCCAAAGTTATTACCACATATAAAATTTAAAAAAAAATCTAGCATGGCAGATTGATTTTAGCAGAGATATCTTTCTTCAATCTGAAAGTCACCAGTTGACAGCAAATCGTCAAAGTTGCGAATTTTTAGAATATTATGTAAAATCACTAATGTATGGCCATCTTTAGATTTGCTAAGCATCTCCTTGACTGAAATGATGACATACAGTTGATATAAATTTACATGGAATTTCTTAAAGTGTGATTCATGACCCTACTGTATATGACATTTTTGTCCTAACAGGAATCACTGTAGTCATAATCTATTATGTCCCGCTCACTGCGTCCTCTGCCTATTACCATAGAATAGCCAATTAGTGTAATAAGGAGGGTGCTGAAGGACATGAAAACTATGAAGTGTTTGCCTGTGGCACGGGTAGGCACATCTTGTTTTTCTTTAATCGTAATTGTCAGCAAGAGAACTGTGTCTCCAGTATAATGTCTGGAGTAAACCATCGTTACCGAACGGAAGCATCATTGCAATTGACTTCATTATAAAATGTGAAGTCCTGGAGAAATGGGCACAATATAAAATAATTTTCAACTGTGCCAAGACACCTTGTCGCGCTAACGCAAAAAGCTTAGGTTTTTTTTTTAGCTCTGCAGACTATACAGTCTTTCTTTGGGAGATACATTCTACTAGTTACAACTACACTGCCAAGACATAGCAATGAAACAGAGCTTTGCTGGCACAAGTAATAGCCAGCGTTGGATTCTCCATATCCTTTCATATTCAAATCTTTTTAATAGATCAGACTGAAAAGTAATTTTAATTTTTTATTCACAAGAGTGTAACCTTAGAATGTGAATAAAAGTGTTTGAAAACCAAGAGAACGTGGACGTAGGTTGCTAATGTCATTATGTGAAAAACTGTTTTAAAGAAGTTCAACGCACTATATGACTTGTAGGACACAGCCAATTTATAGTGTTATCATACAGTATAATGCTCTCTGTCTGAACCGTAAATCCTTATGCCCTCAAATATACTGCACAGTATATAATAGGACATTATACTGGGACACTAAATGTACCGTATATTAAAAAAACTGAATCAGGGATGAGAGACAACCGCACATGCATCTAGTACTTCTTGTAGATATTCCTTGTGAAGGAAGTGTCATCAGAAATTGGCACATTATTTAAACCAGATTTTTATTATAAACAGTTTTCTACAAAATATTTTTTCTGTCAATTTTCAATCCACTAATATCTTCAAATATTCCATTTCGTAGACTAAATGAGCAGGGGTTTATATCAATAAAGTGCAAGTTATACTGAATTTTTCCCCATAAAACTATATATCAATCTGCTCAGCTCCTTCTGCTTTGAGAATAACTTATTTATAGTCATTTCTCATAGAAACTATGACAAGTCCAACATGATTCAGTCCCATATGAACATACTCTTACACTTTAATTTGATTAAACATTTACATTTCGTCTGTATACAGTATATTATGCTTGAGCATTATTTCTTTTATTTAAAGCATAATAACATATAATGAAATAAAAAGATTTTTGCAACTTTTTTTATCTTTAAATCCCATTTATAAGATATCACAAAGTAGACCAATCAAAACAAGCCCGGCCAAAAGAAACACCTCCACTTCAAGTTCAAACAGGCCAACCAAATTTTTCCTAACAAAAAAAAAGGATAAAGGAGTTACTGAAATGAACAGCAGGCCATATTATGGAAGCATTTATATCTGTTTTCTGCCATAAATACAATAAAAAGCATGGCTTTCAGGCCAAATGTCAAATTTATGAAGTCCCTGCTACACCTTTATGACCAATTTGAATGTGATTTATTAATATAAAAAATAATTTGTTTTCATGAAATCATGAATATAGTTAAAAAAACAATGTTGAAGCAAGGTTGAAGCAAAAAAGCTACTCAAATGAGTGGTGAAATTTCTTCATGGATTCTAAAAATCTTAGTTGCTAAGTACCACCACTAGAATCAATAGAATCTTTAACCCCTTGAGGACAGAGCCCATTTTGGCCTTAATGTCTGGGCCAAATTTTTGAATTCTGACATGTGTCACTTTATGTGGTAATAACTTTGGAACGCTTTTACTTATCCAGGCCATTCTGAGATTGTTTTCTCGTGACACATTGTACTTCATAACAGTCATAAATTTGAGTCAATATATTTCACCCTTATTTATGAAAAAATCCCAAATTTACCAAAAATTCTGAAAAATTTGCAAATTTCCAAATTTCAATTTCTCTACTTTCAAAATACACCGTAATACCTCCAAAAATAGTTATTATTTTACATTCCCCATATGTCTACATTATGTTGGCATCATTTTGTAAACGTCATTTTACTTTTTTAGGAAGTTAGGAGGCTTAGAAGTTTAGAAGCCATTTTTCAAATTTTCACCAAATTTTCCAAAACCATTTTTTTTAGCACCAATGCAGATATAAAGTGATTTTGAGGGGCTTACATAATGAAACCCACCATAAATGACCCCATTTTAGAAACTACACCCCTCAAATTATAAAAAACTGCTGTTACAAACTTTGTTAACCCTTGAGGTGTTCCACAAGAATTAATGGAAAATGGAGGTGAAATTTCAAAATTTCACTTTTTTCGTAGATTATTCATGTTAACATTTTTTTCTTGCAACACAGCAAGGGTTAACAGCAAACTAAACCTCAATATACATTCCTCTGATTCTGCAGTTTACAGAAATACCCCATATGTGGTGGTAAACGTCTCTATGGGTTTGTGGCAGTGGTCAGAAGGAAAGGAGCGCCATACGGATTTTGGAGGCAAAATTTGCTAGAATAGTTTTTAGGCACCATTTTGTAATTGAGAGACCCTGACGTACCCCTACAGTGGAAACCCTCATAAAGTGACCCCATTTTGGAAACTACACCCTTCAAAGAATATATTAAGGGGGGTACTGACCACTTTGACCCCCTAAGCATTTTACGGAATTTGGAAACACTTGGCTGTGAAAATGAACATTTTTTTCTTCCAATAAAATGTTGCTTTAGCCCCAATTTTTTTTATTTGCATAAGGGGTAACAGGAGAAAAGCCCCCCATAATTTGTTACCCATTTTCTCCTGAATACGGCAACACCCCATATGTTGTGGTAAACTGCTGTGGGGGCACATGGCAGGACTCAGAACAGAAGGAGCGCCATATGGATTTTACAACACAGATTTTGATGGAGTGGTTTGCGGGAGCCATTGATTTTTATTTTTTTGAGTTATTGTCTTATGTGGGGGCTCATTTTTTGCAGGATGAGGTGAGGTTTTCATTGGTACCATTTTGGGGTAAATACGCCTTTTTGATCGCCTACTATTACACTTTTTGTGAGGGAAGAGGGAAAAAAATGGCTATTTTGGCATAGTTTTTTTAAAATTTTTTTTACAGAATTCGCCTGGGGGGCCATCTCATGTAATATTTTTATAGAGCAGGTTGTTACGGACGCAGCGATACCCAATATGTCCAACTTTTTTAATGTTGGAAAGTTTTACACATTAGATGCATTTTGAACAGAATAAAATATTTTTTTTTGTGTTGCCATTTTCAGAGAGCCATATTTTTTTCAGTTTTCAGGCGATTGTCTCAGGTAGGGTATAGTTTTTGCGGGACAAGATGACGGTTGAATTGATACCATTTTGGGGTAATTACGCCTTTTTGATCGCCTGCTATTACACTTTTTGTGAGGGAAGAGGGGAAAAAATGGCTATTTTGGCATAGTTTTAAAAAAATTTTTTTACAGCATTCGCCTGGGGGCCATCTCATGTAATATTTTTATAGAGCAGGTTGTTACGGACGCAGCGATACCCAATATGTCCAACTTTTTTAATGTTGGAAAGTTTTACACATTAGATGCATTTTGAACAGAATAAAATATTTTTTTTGTGTTGCCATTTTCAGAGAGCCATATTTTTTTCAGTTTTCAGGCGATTGTCTCAGGTAGGGTACAGTTTTTGCGGGACAAGATGATGGTTGAATTGATACCATTTTGGGGTAATTACGCCTTTTTGATCGCCTGCTATTACACTTTTTGTGAGGGAAGAGGGGAAAAAATGGCTATTTTGGCATAGTTTTAAAAAAATTTTTTTACAGCATTCGCCTGGGGGGCCATCTCATGTAATATTTTTATAGAGCAGGTTGTTACGGACGCAGCGATACCCAATATGTCCAACTTTTTTATTGTTGGAAAGTTTTACACATTAGATGCATTTTGAACAGAATAAAATATTTTTTTTTGTGTTGCCATTTTCAGAGAGCCATATTTTTTTCAGTTTTCAGGCGATTGTCTCAGGTAGGGTACAGTTTTTGCGGGACAAGATGACGGTTGAATTGATACCATTTTGGGGTAATTACGCCTTTTTGATCGCCTGCTATTACACTTTTTGTGAGGGAAGAGGGGAAAAAATGGCTATTTTGGCATAGTTTTTAAAAAAATTTTTTTACAGCATTCGCCTGGGGGGCCATCTCATGTAATATTTTTATAGAGCAGGTTGTTACGGACGCAGCGATACCCAATATGTCCAACTTTTTTATTGTTGGAAAGTTTTACACATTAGATGCATTTTGAACAGAATAAAATATTTTTTTTTGTGTTGCCATTTTCAGAGAGCCATATTTTTTTCAGTTTTCAGGCGATTGTCTCAGGTAGGGTACAGTTTTTTCGGGACAAGATGACGGTTGAATTGATACCATTTTGGGGTAAATACGCCTTTTTGATCGCCTGCTATTACACTTTTTGTGAGGGAAGAGGGGAAAAAATGGCTATTTTGGCATAGTTTTTTTTATTTTTTTTTTACAGCATTCGCCTGGGGGGCCATCTCATGTAATATTTTTATAGAGCGGGTTATTACGGATGTGGCGATACCTAACATGTTTATGTATTGTGTGTTTTTTTATTTTTAATCAATTTTTTTAACTTTTTTTTAACTTTTTTTTTTTTCACTTTCTTGACTCAGATCCACTTGGTTCTTCAAGAACCAGTGGGTCTGGTATTTTACAATACACTGCAGTACACTGTATAGTGTACTGCAGTGTATTTTCTTATAGCCTGTTCAAGCTCCTGCCTTTAGCAGGAGCTTGAACAGGCTTCCATGGCAAGCCAGACGAAAGCGTCTGGTTGCCATGGTAACCATCGGGACGCTGCCACAGCAGAGCAGCGTCCCGATGGAAGGGAGAGGGAGCTTCCTCCCTCTCATCTGCCCACACCATCGGCGCTGCCAGCGCACCGCAGCGCCGATGGGAGAGGAAGGGAGCGCTCCCTCCCTGTTAACCCCTTCCATACAGCGGTCCCTACGGACCGCGGCATGGAAGGGGTTAAACTGCTGATATCGGTGCTAGCACCGATGTCAGCAGTTTCAAGCAGAGTATCAGCTGTATGCTGATACTCTGCTTGAATACCGCTCGGCCATCCTGAGAAATTATTGCGGGCGGCACTTGCGGCAGCCGCCCGCACATTGCAAATCTCCCCCCCCCGCCCACCCACCCATCTGCCCACAGCCAATCAGGGGGGCGGGGGGGACACCCTGACCTCCCCCTAAATACTGACACTCGGCGGGGATTCGCTAGAATAGCGCTATCCCCGCCGAGTACCCCTTGCCTGCTGTGAATGGCTGGTCTGAATACACCAGCCATTCACAGCGATCGCCTTTATGGGGGGTGCACGGCACCCCCCGAGGCCTTAACTATGGGTGGCTGGGTGTCTTAAACAGCACCCATTACAGCATGTAACCCCCCCTGCACTGAGCAGGGGGGGTTTACATGCAGGGCGTACCGGTACGCCCTGTTGCACTAAGTACCTCGTGCCCAGGACGTACCGGTACGCCCATTGTCGCCAAGGGGTTAACTTATCTCAACTCACTCTTTTATTTCTGGTCTTGTGACCTTTAGCTCTCAGTAAAATCGTAAAATACAAGGTCTCTTTTCTTACGCTTTCGTTTTTCACCCCGGAATAAGCATCAAAAAAGTTATGCCTGCCCATGTTTATACATACACATGGTAGTACTGGAGGAAACAATGGCTTGTTCTGAAAAAGTGTCCAAAAATTATGCTTGGCTTTAGTCTAAAGGCATAGCCATCCAGGAGTTTGCTCGGTGCTAATCATACACCTGTCAGCCCATAAGCAAGCAAGCATGCAGCTTACCATGCTTGTCAGTGTACCTGAGTACCCAGTTATTTAATCATCATCATCATCATCAGCCTCTTGACATGTCTCTCTGCTGCAAATACCTAAGCTCAAAATAACACATGCTACCTGCTGTGGTGGTCTGCTGCATGATGTAGTCATTCACCAGTTTATGATGCTTATACAGAAACTCCAGCATACTCAAGGTAGAATTCCAGCAAGGTGGAACTCCACAGATCAAGAGGATCAAAGGCAGATCGTTCTGTCGCTGCATGTCCAGGAGGGCGTTTTTAGCCACATAAGAGGAGGAAAGAAGGTTTGTACACAAACATAGAAGAGGATTCTTTACGGTAAGAGCAGTGAGACTATGGAACTCTCTGCCTGAGGAGGTGGTGATGGTAAGTTCACTAAAAGAGTTCAAGAGGGGCCTGGATGTATTTCTGCCTGGAGTGTAATAATATTACAGGTTATAGTTACTAGAGATGGGTCGTTGATCCAGGGAGTAATTCTGATTGCCTGAGTCGGGAAGGAATTTTTTCCCTAAAGTGGGGAAAATTGGCTTCTACCTCACAGGGTTTTTTTGCCTTCCTCTGGATGAACTTGTAGGAAAACAGGCCGAACTGGATGGACAGATCTCTTTTTTCAGCCTTATAAACTATGTTACTATGTTAAAGAGGACCTTTCACCACTCCTGACATGCCTATTTTAATAGCTTCATGCATTCCCCCCGTAATAACAAGTCTGGAACATCTATTCTTATGTCTCTATGTTGTGCCATTCCTTTATTATTTGCACTAGAAGTTATGAATGAATTGCTAATTTGCCTTCAGTAAGGGAACAGAGGGGAGGTAACAAGTTGGGGGTGTGTACCTGCACAGGCTCACTCTATCCAATCAGTGCTGCCATTTTCACACTGTGCAGGGACACACCCCCAACTTGTTACCTCCCCTCTGTTCCCTTACTGAAGGCAAATAGCAATTCATTCATAACTTCTAGTGCAAATAATAAAGGAATGGCACAACATAGAGAAATAAGAATAGATGTCCCAGACTTGTTATTACAGGGGGAATGCATGAAGCTATTAAAACAGGGATGCCAGGAGCGGCTAAAGGTCCTCTTTAAGAATGGCTGAAATGTATGGACACTGTCCGGGATATGGCCAGCACATTCTTTTCCAAAAAGCATTGCACCATTAAATTTATGAAATGTGCTATCTAGGGAGTATGTGTTACTTCCCCCAAAACACAGATCAGCCAAGATGTTCCTGCCATTGTCGCTTACCACCTTGCCTAATAGTAGTTGGCAGGGAGACAGCCAGTGCGATATTTGCTGTTTTCCCCAGGCTTATCAGTTCTAAGACAGCATGGCATTTACACATATGACAGGTAGAGGAAATGAAAGCAATGCTGTGCCCTGATTCTGTTTGGGAAAGGAGGATGTCCATTGAGGAGGACATGAAGGAGGTGGATAAATGCCTGGTGTGGGAACCAGAACGACACTGTTGGTTTCAATAGGACCTGGTTTCATTGTTGTAGTGTTATGTCACTGCTGCCACTCACAAGGTTGACCCAGTGAACTGGGAAAGACATGTACTGTCCCTGTTTCCCCAGGTTTCAACAGCGGCATGCACCTTGCCACATAGCAACAATTCCAAGAAGCGGCCCACGTTCTCTGTCACGTGAGAGTACAAGACAAGGATGGCTTTTTTTGGAGAAAAAAATTGAACGTAGGCAAAGTCCATCAAGGCTGAACACACACCAATGGTTCCCGAAAGGCAGTGGACTCCATTAATCGGAGCACCTGCACCACCAGCAACTTGGTCAAGAGGGTGTTCGGCTTGCACACAAACTGTTGTCATCTAGCCACACATTCAATAATGGATGAGTGATGATGAAGTGAAGGAGGAGTAGTCTGAGCAGGAAAAGCAGTAAGAGATGATAACAACAAGGAGACTGTACTGCTTGTACATCCACAAGCCGGGAGAATGAGGACAGTCTTGTTCCGATTGCTGGTGAGTTCTATTTTCCCACTGGATCTGGTGATGCTGCCTCATGAGCTGAAATAGAGCCCTGGTGCCTATGTTTGTGGCTGACAATTGTGCACGGTACAAATATAAATATAGAACAGTAGAAATATGCATATATCGCCTTCACAATTCCTACACTGTCTCTGCAGGACCTTAAAATGGCTGGTTTGTGTGTATAATTGTTGTGTCTGTCTGAGAGTTATAAAAAGATGTCATACAACCACTTCATTTAATAGTAAAAACCTTTATCAAAAATTGCTCAATTCCATTGCATGGCATATGGTATTTAGCACAGCATATAGGATTCAATATTTCTGGTTAAATCTTGTTTCAATACATTGCATTTACTTGGGGTTGTTAGAAGTCCAGTCACAGAGGATACAGTGCAGTGTGTGCTTTCAGTAGATATGAAGCTATGTTTCAAGGAACTCTTTTGTCAAGCAATGTATGTCTAAGACATGGTGGACACATCCTATCACATGAGTGGCTGAGCTCACAATGGAATCTGTGCTTCAGTGCTAGCAAAAAACCTGACCAACCAGCCAATAGTCACCCTCCTGACTGGCTGTCAGGATGACTGCAAAGCATTGTGAGCAGGGTCATATGATCCTCCATTTTCATCTTTTCTGAACTTTTTGCATTTGCTAGTGTACTAAATTTTAAAAGTAAAATGGAAGGCACTGTTTTGTGAAATTCTTCTGAAGATTGTTTTAAGAAATTCATAACAAATCCGATTTGTTTATAATCAGTTTGTCTCTAGGCAATAATAATTATGTTTATTTTTTATTTATTTTTTGTATGTAAGTTTGGAAAAGAGGAATGATTTAAATTTTCAATGCAGTTTTTTTTTTAGATTTTTTTTTACTGTAATTCAAAACTTAGGGGACCTGAATATGTGATTTTTTGGTCGCCTGTACCATAAACTGCAGTCTATGAGACTTTTACAGTCTGCCTGACAAACCCTGCTGCAGGCATGGCTTAAAGAGGACCTGTCACCACAGAATGCAGTGCAACTTGCAAGCAGCATGTTATAGAGCAGGAGTAGCTGAGCAGATTGATATATAGTAATGTGGGGAGTAAAAACTTGTAATTTACACATTTTAATCTCTGCTTTTTCTGACAGTTGAACATGGGGAAAGTGTTATCAAAGATTGATAACATTCTTTGTGAAAGTGTGTATACATAGATAGCTGTCAGTCAGTGATAGTTGTACACGGGGAGGTGTTATCAATGATTAATAGCATTCTCTGTGTAAGTGTGTATACATAGATAGTTGTCAGTCACTGATAATTATACACAGGGGGATGTTATCAGTGATTGATAGCATTCTCTGTGTAATGCCCCTTTCACACGAGCAGGAGACTCGCATGTCTCCCGCAACGCATCTACAGGGCTGGACTCGGCACTGACAGGGATCTAATAGCATTATATGCGATCCCAGTCAGTGCCGGAGTCCAGCCCTGTAGATGCGTTGCGGGAGACATGCGAGTCTCCCGCTCGTGTGAAAGGGGCATAAGTGTGTATACATAGATATCTGTCAGTCACTGATAGTTATACACAGGGGGATGTTATCAGTGATTGATAGCATTCTCCGTGCAAGTGTGCATACATAGATAGCTGTCAGTCACTGATGGTTGTACACAGGGGAGGTGTTATCAGTAATAGTATTCTCTGTGTAAGTGTGTATACATAGATAGCTGTCAGTAACTGATAGTTGTACACGGGGGAGGTGTTATCAGTGATTGATAGTATTCTCTGTGTAAGTGTGTATTAGAGATGAGCGAATCATTCAAAAAATTATTCGCCGAACATTCGCTGAAGTTTTCCTAAGATTCGTATATTCGACAAATAGATTTGTTGTATTTGCGTACAAAATATACGTTATTATGTGCTATTAGCGAACATTCGTGCACTAATAACGAACGTTCATTTAAAATATGTACGCAACTTCTTAGAAGACATACGAACAACATGTAACTGTTGTATTTTCGCTCTGGCTGCCTCTCAGCAGGGGTTAACGTGCTGTGGCCAGATTCGCGGCCCGCCCCCATTACAGTGAATTTGGGCAAGAGCGCGGTTCCGGCCCCACATTTTTGACAGCTGCTGCACCACAGAGGAGCCACTCTCACCGTCCTCCACCCCAGTGAGAGAGGACACCACCTGATCCTCAAACACCACCAGCCCAGCTACCAGAGGTAGAAGGTAGGTAAAAAAAAGTGTAATGGGTGGACCTTCTGTCTTCAAAATATGAGCTAAATGTATGTTTTATCTTTGGTAGCTCCAACCGACAGGGAGCAGTTTTCCCCTGGACCATGGGAAGACCACGCCGTATGGGTGTCCAGTAAGTACTACAAAAGGCTCAGTCAGTACAGAATACATGTCAAAGAATAAGTCGCTCCAGTACATTAAAGTTTTGATTTTTTTTGTGGGACAACCACTGTAACTCGATCATACAAACTAAGTACATAACTGTTTCCACCCCTACAGACATCCCCACTGACTTCGAAGTGGAGGCTGGATTACCGCAACTTGGCTCCAGGCTCCACGCTGCCTCCCAGCTCATTTGTGGCCTGCAGCTGGAGCTGCAAGAGCTGCAGGACATGATGAGCCCGACGTCGGCAAAGGCCAGCATAATTTTATTTTTTTGTTCCTTTCTTTTGTTTATTATATTATTTATTTGTTAAAAGAAGTTTTTATTTATTACTAAAATATTCTTGAAAAACCTGTGTTTTGTGTGTTTTGTTAAACCTTTAACACCTTCCTGATCCTGACATAGTGTGAAGAAGACAGAGTTTTTTTCCCACGGCCATTTTCCCATATTAATGAACACAGCGGTGTCTGCCGGCCGAAGTATTACTACAGTCATGGCCAAAAGTTTTGAGAATGATACAAATATTAATTTTTACAAAGTCTACTGCTTCAGTTTTTATAATGGCAATTTGCATATACTCCAGAATGTTATAAAGAGTGATCAGCTTAACAGCAATTACTTGCAAAGTCAATATTTGCCTAGAAAATGAACTTTATCCCCCAAAACACATTTCAACATCATTGCAGCCCTGCTTTAAAAGGACCAGCTAACATCGTTTCAGTGATTGCTCCATTAACACAGGTGTGGGTGTTGATGAGGACAGGGCTGGAGATCAATCTGTCATGATTAAGTAAGAATGACACCAGTGGACACTTTAAAAGGAGGCTGGTGCTTGGCATCATTGTTTATCTTCTGTTAACCATGGTTATCTCTAAAGAAACACGTGTAGTCATCATTGCACTGCACAAAAATGGCCTAACAGGGAAGAGTATCGCAGCTAGAAAGATTGCACCTCAGTCAACAATCTATCACATCATCAAGAACTTCAAGGAGAGAGGTTCCATTGTTGCCAAAAAGGCTCCAGGGCGCCCAAGAAAGACCAGCAAGCGCCAGGACTGTCTCTTAAAAGTGTTTCAGCTGCGGGATCGGGCTACCAGCAGTGCAGAGCTTGCTCAGGAATGGCAGCAGGCAGGTGTGAGTGCATCTGCACGCACTGTGAGGCGGAGACTCTTGGAGCAAGGCCTGGTCTCAAGGAGGGCAGCAAAGAAGCCACTTCTGTTATGGTTTCACCTGATGAATAAATACTGGTGGTAGGAAATGTCTATCCCTATCTGCATCCCTGACTATCCTGTCGTACGCTTGCCCTGATGGTGGACTGCGCACTGACCACCAACTCCCTCACTCACTCCTGAACTGACCCAAAGATAGGATAGGGGGGCAGAAAGACTAAGAGGATAGAAAACCAAAAGACCTCAAAACCCCAACTAAGGGAATCTACCACCAGAGCAAAGAGGTGAAACTGCCAGACCGAACTGATAAAGGAAAAGGAGGAAACAAATATGCGGCACACTACAACACTCACAGTGCAGCAAAAGGAAATAGAAAGATGGGCGAGGTAACAAACAATACAAAACACGACCTTTGCAAAACACACAAAAAGCACAGGACAGAACACCAAGTATACACTCGCACAAATGATCTTTCACACGATACTCAAAAACCTCTACTAGGTGCTAGATCAATAAATAGCAATCACCTCCACTCCTGAAAGCTGGTCTCTTGTGGCAAACACATGCGAGCACCAGCATTGAATGAATGGACTGGCAGCTATTTAAACTAACAGGGCGTCGCCCGATTAAGTGCTCAGCACCAGAGGTAAAATTAGAAGTCCAAAAGGGCTCCAGCAAAATGGCTTCGCCCATGCATGCCTGGACCCAAAATGTAAACAAACACAAAATCAGCGGCGTCTAAACCGTACGGGCCTAACATTACCCCCCCCTTCTTGAGGGGAGACCTCCGGACCCCCATCACCTGCTCTACCAGTGAATCGCCTATGATAGGCCCTGATAAGCCTGGGTGCTGACACATCGCTTGCCTTGACCCAGGAATTGTCCTCGGGGCCATATCCCTTCCAGGCCACCAGGTACTGCAAATTGCCCCTAAGCCACCTAGAGTCAAAAATGTGTGATATCTCATATTCATCACCAGAAACCGGGGGAACAATGGGATCCGGACCAGTAGGTGACCTGTTAACTTTTTTTAACAGTGACACATGGAACACCGGATTAATCTTCCATGTGGGTGGAAGCTTCAATTTAACGGCAGCCGGATTAACAATCCGCAAGACTTCGAAGGGACCAACAAACCTTGGCCCTAGCTTTCTACACGGTACTTTAAGCTTAATATTGGCAGAGGAAAGCCAAACTTTCTCTCCCACACTGAACCTGGCTTCTGTCCTGTGAACATCAACCCTTCTCTTAGTCTTTCTGTTAACCGCAGTAATTTTCCTTCTAACCCGAGCCCATACATCCTCCAATTTTCTGGAAAATGACTCTTCCCTGGGCACAGAAGATGCAATAGAAGAGAAGGTACCAAACACAGGATCTCTACCGGCGCAACAAAAGAAAGGGGAAACTTCAGTGGTGGATGAGCGGTGGTTATTCAAAGCAAATTCTGCTAGAGGCAGAAACTCAGACCAGCGCTCCTGGTTATCAGCTACATAGCATCTCAAGAACTGCTCGACGTCCTGATTCTTACGCTCTGTTTGACCATTGGACTGCGGGTGAAAACCTGAAGAAAAAGAAAGTTTAATGGCCAGTCTATTGCAAAAAGAACGCCAGAATTTGGCAATAAATTGAGGACCCCTATCAGAGACTATATCAATTGGCAAGCCATGAAGTCTGACAACTTCTTTAATAAAGGTTTTGGCCAGCGTAACAGCATTAGGTAGTCTATTAAAAGGCACTAAATGGCACATTTTACTAAATCTGTCAACGACAACCCATATGACGGTATGGTTTTCGGATACTGGCAGGTCAGTGACGAAATCCATCGAGATGTGTGTCCATGGGACCTCCGGAACCTGTAGGGGACACAGTAATCCGGAAGGCCGCGCATGAGACACTTTAGCTCGTGCACATACCGTACATCCCTGCACCAATATCCTGACCTGTTTACGCCAATCCGGCCACCAAAAGTGCCTGCCAATCAGTCTAAGGGTCTCTGCCACCCCAGGGTGGCCTGCCAAACAAGATGCATGGCACTCTTCGAAAAGTCTGGACCTTAGCTGTGCAGGGACAAACAGCTTTCCGCAGGGAACTGAAGCCGGAGCCTCTCCCCTGCCCCTCCAAAATCACCCTCTCAAGATCCATGTCCAGAGCTGCCACCACTATCCCTTCCCTAAGGATGTGTTCCTGGACCTCCTCATGCACTTTGGGAAGAAAGCTCCTCGACAATGCATCCGCCGGGACATTCTTAGTCCCTGGAACGTAAGTCACAACAAAATTAAATCTTGCGAAAAACAGTGCCCACCTTGCTTGCCTAGGATTGAGCCTTTTAGCGTTTTCAAGGTAAATTAGATTTTTGTGATCCGTGAGCACCTGGATGGGATGTTTAGCCCCCTCCAAAAAATGCCTCCAATGCTCAAACGCTAACTTCATAGCAAGCAACTCCCGATTACCGATATCGTAATTAATTTCGGAAGTATTAAATTTTTTGGAAAAGAAGGCACAGGGACGACGTACATTATTCACTTCTTGAGATAGAACCGCTCCTACTCCCACAGAGGATGCATCTACCTCCACCACAAATGGTTTGGACTCATCTGGTTTGTTTAGGAAGGTGTCAGAGCAAAATTTCTCTTTGAGTGTCTTAAACGCTTCCTTTGCTTCAGAGGACCACATTTTAACATTAGCTCCTTTTTTGGTTAGGTCGGTGATGGGTTTGGCAATCACTGAGAAGTTTTTAATAAATTGCCTGTAGTAATTGGCGAATCCCAGGAACTTTTGAATCGCCTTAAGATTCTCAGGCTGAGGCCACTCCATCACCGCCTTCACCTTCACAGGATCCATCCTGAATCCCTCCCCAGAGATAATAAAGCCCAAGAAGTTCAGCTGTTGCACAGCAAATAAGCATTTCTCTGGTTTGGCGAACAATGAATTATTCCTAAGGAGCATTAAAACCTTCCTTACCAGGACCCAGTGGTTCTCAAGATCACCAGAAAAAATAAGGATGTCGTCCAAGTAAACTATAACACCATTTCCCAGCACAGAACTCAGTACGTCATTCATAAAGTGCTGGAAAAATGCAGGCGCATTGGTGAGGCCAAAGGGCATCACCAAATTTTCAAAGTGTCCTAACGGTGTATTAAACGCCGTTTTCCATTCATCACCCTCCCGAATACGGAGTAGATTATAAGCTCCTCTTAAATCAATCTTAGAGAACCACTGAGCATTAGACACTTGATTCAGCAAATCAGGAATTAACGGCAATGGGTACGGATCACGCACAGTTATCTTATTTATCTCTCTAAAATCTAGACACGGTCTCAACCCCCCGTCCTTCTTCTTCACAAAAAAGAACCCAACCGCTACCGGAGAACTGGAAGGACGTATGTGACCAGCAGCTAAGCTTTTCTCAATGTATTGTTTCAATGACTCTCTTTCCGGAATGGACAGATTATACAATCGTGATTTGGGCATCTTAGCTCCCGAAACAAACTCAATGGTACAATCGGAAGACCTGTGAGGGGGCAGACATTGAGACTCTTTTTCAGAGAACACGTCCCAGAAATCCCTGATTTGAGGAGGTAACTCAAAATTAAGGACAGCAGCAATAAGTTTTCCATCGACCTCTAAACTCGACTCAATACCCCAGGACAAAGTTCCAGAGGACCAATCAATGTTAGGATTGTGTTGGCGGAGCCAAGGTAATCCCAATACAATGGTACAGGGAAGGCCCGCCAGAACATACAAATCAACACATGACTTATGCTCACCATCCAAACAAATACAAAGTCGCTTAACTTGAGCAGAAACAGAACATTGCTGCAATGGGGTATTATCAATTGCTATCAACGGCACAGGATTAACCAGGGTTTCAGTGGTAATATGATTCTGAGTAACAAACGCTTCATCAATTAAATTTACTGCGGATCCGCAATCTATAAGGACATTAAACTCATGCTTAACCCCATTGATTTCAGAAAATCCCGGAAGAACAACCCATCAGAGCGTAAAAATGCCACTCTAAAAGAAGATGGACTGGGTTCACCCTTTCTGAAATTTTTCCCGCGACGCTTATAGCAAAAACGTGCAATATGTCCGACTTTACCACAATAATGACACACAGTGGGGGTTAACCTCTGATGTACATTGATACAATTTTTATCCGTTCTCCCCACCTGCATAGGTTCATCCATAGCAGAGCAGGCTGGGGGAACGAAGTTCCGGACGGTGGTCTGATTGAACCTCTCTCTGAGACGTCTGTCCGCCCGAATAGCGGCGGACATAGCGTCCTCCAGAGACTTCGGTTCAGGGAAAGAAATCAACAGGTCTTTTAACCTGTCACTTAAACCTGCATGGAACTGGCTCCTTAAGGCCGGATCGTTCCATTCCAACTCAGAAGACCACCGCCGAAACTCAGTGCAGTAGACCTCCGCATCACGAGACCCCTGAACGAGAGCACGTAAACTAGAATCTGCCGTGCGCCTACGGTCAGGGTCATCATACAACAATCCAAGTACTTCAAAAAACTCATCTACAGACCCCAAGCATGGTGCAGTTTTTGGCAACGAGAACGCCCAGATCTGGGGATCCTTTCTAAGCAGCGACATAACAATGCCCACCCTCTGTCGCTCCGAACCTGAGGACTCCGGGCGTAAAGCAAAATACAAAAGACAAGCATTTTTAAATGTAAAAATTCCTCCCTGGCACCAGAAAATGTGTCAGGGAGTTTTACCTTAGGTTCCACCGTCCTGGAACCGGATGCTTGAACGGAAGTCAGCTGCGTCTGGAGAACTGTCACCATCTGAGATAGACTCTGGACTTCACGGAAGAGGTCGCTTGTAGATAACATCTTGAGATCTACTACCAATGGTATGGGCTGGTGCTACTGTTATGGTTTCACCTGATGAATAAATACTGGTGGTAGGAAATGTCTATCCCTATCTGCATCCCTGACTATCCTGTCGTACGCTTGCCCTGATGGTGGACTGCGCACTGACCACCAACTCCCTCACTCACTCCTGAACTGACCCAAAGATAGGATAGGGGGGCAGAAAGACTAAGAGGATAGAAAACCAAAAGACCTCAAAACCCCAACTAAGGGAATCTACCACCAGAGCAAAGAGGTGAAACTGCCAGACCGAACTGATAAAGGAAAAGGAGGAAACAAATATGCGGCACACTACAACACTCACAGTGCAGCAAAAGGAAATAGAAAGATGGGCGAGGTAACAAACAATACAAAACACGACCTTTGCAAAACACACAAAAAGCACAGGACAGAACACCAAGTATACACTCGCACAAATGATCTTTCACACGATACTCAAAAACCTCTACTAGGTGCTAGATCAATAAATAGCAATCACCTCCACTCCTGAAAGCTGGTCTCTTGTGGCAAACACATGCGAGCACCAGCATTGAATGAATGGACTGGCAGCTATTTAAACTAACAGGGCGTCGCCCGATTAAGTGCTCAGCACCAGAGGTAAAATTAGAAGTCCAAAAGGGCTCCAGCAAAATGGCTTCGCCCATGCATGCCTGGACCCAAAATGTAAACAAACACAAAATCAGCGGCGTCTAAACCGTACGGGCCTAACAACTTCTCTCCAGAAAAAACATCAGGGACAGACTGATATTCTGCAAAAGGTACATGGAGTGGACTGCTGAGGACTGGGGTAAAGTCATTTTCTCTGATGAATCCCCTTTTCGATTGTTTGGGACATCTGGAAAACAGCTTATTCAGAGAAGACGAGGTGAGCGCTACCACCAGTCTTGTGTGATGCCAACTGTAAAGTATCCTGAAACCATTCATGTGTGGGGTTGCTTCTCAGCCAAGGGAATCGGCTCTCTCACAGTCTTGCCTAAAAACACAGCCATGAATAAAGAATGGTACCAGAATGTCCTCTGAGAGCAACTTCTCCCAACCGTCCAAGAGCAGTTTGGCGATCAACAATGCCTTTTCCAGCATGATGGAGCACCTTGCCATAAAGCAAAGGTGATAACTAAATGGCTCAGGGAACAAAACATAGAGATTTTGGGTCCATGGCCTGGAAACTCCCCAGATCTTAATCCCATTGAGAACTTGTGGTCAATCATCAAGAGACGGATGGACAAACAAAAACCTACAAATTCTGACAAAATGCAAGCATTGATTGTGCAAGAATGGACTGCTATCAGTCAGGATTTGGTCCAGAAGTTGATTAAGAGCATACCAGGGAGAATTGCAGAGGTCCTGAAGAAGAAGGGTCAACACTGCAAATATTGACTTGCTGCATTAACTCATTCTAACTGTCAATATAAGCTTTTGTTACTCATAATATGATTGCAATTATATTTCTGTATGTGATAAAAACATCTGACAAACACACATAAAAACCAGAGGGCAGCAGATCATGTGAAAATATAATATTTGTGTCATTCTCAAAACTTTTGGCCATGACTGTACATTACACACACTCCTGTTCACTGATTACAATTGACAGACAGAAAAATAAAAAAGGCTTGGCTTGTTTGGGCAACAAGCCTGTACATTCTATCTTAACATAGGCAGTGAAAATTATATATGAGCTTTTTATGGCTGCCCCGGCCAGTAGTAGTAGGGTACAGGGTATATCAGCATAGAGTGATAGGTAAAATAAATACAACAGACTGCAGTGGTGTATAACAATGTCTGCTAATATAACTTGTATGGGAGGCAGAGGCAGTGTAAAAAAATTTGTATTTTTATTTTTAAATATATATAACATATATATATATTTTTTTTTTGGAGGGGGGGACTAAAGGCTGAGGCTCCAAAACAAACTTAACAATACTAAATAGAACTATTAGTAACGTTAACTAACAACAGCTACTCTCCTACTAAGCGTAGAAAACAGAGGCGGAGGTAGACAACAGTGTTTGGTTTTGAAATAGGGTTTTGGAGACTTCGGGTTCGCACAGCCCATGACATGACACAAGACATTTGGCTGTAAAATTATGGCCCGGCTGACAGCAACAGTGGGAAGACACTCAGACTATTCTGCCCTGCAAGGCCTGATCTAATCGCCACCAGCATCAGCAAGAGGAGTATGAAATTCGGATGTAATCCAGCCATTATTCATTTTTATAAAGGTATTTTTTGAACACTGCCCGGTGACAGATTTGTCCTTTGGGTGTCACCCCCCCAACCCCCAGTGGCACTAAAAACCCTCTTTGACATGACACTTGAGGCTGGGCAGGAAAAAAAGCCCTAGTGCATAGTGGGACAGTTCCGGCCACTGTTGGCCTCAGGGAGGCTGTTCTCTATAACCGCCGGATTATAAGGTGGGCTTCGGTGGCTTCTTTTTTTTAGAAATTGCAGAAGGGACACCACTAGGAGGGAACACTGAAGCCCGAGAGGTGGCAGAAAATGACGGGGTTTGCTTGAGTGGAATGGTGGAGCAGGACGAGTCTGACCCCTGGCTACATATGGATACTGTATCAGCAGATGACAGCAGATCATCCGGCTGAGAATGAGATGAGTGTGCCATCCACTCCACCACCTCATCTACTTTCTCCTCCACTACAATTTTGCTCCTCGGTGGGTTAGCCTGGTGGAACAACGGCCAAGTATTGCGAATACTACTAGTAGATGCTCCGGCTACAGGTCTTTTGGCACTGCTGCCCTGTGCCACCTTCTCCTTTTTTTTAAAGCTCAAAGTCTGGCTGGAACTGGACCCCTTTTACTTATCCATTACAGACATTTTTTCAATTCACTCTGTGGCCCTGCAGCTGGTATTTGTCCCTGTTTCTCCCTGTCTCTCTCTCCCTGCTTGATTAAATACTAGCCCTGAACTGGCCCTGCAATTGCCCTGCAGTATCCCTGATATGTGTAATATGGATTCCCTGAGCTATTATATCAAATTTTCACAAAACAGGTCTCAGAACTTCACACACAGTGCTTCTGCTCGTCTCAGCAGTCACAGCAGAAGTGATGCGTCACTGCCTTACCGAGCCTGAGCCAATCAGAGCAAGCCCTGCCCACTAGGTCAGGTGACTGCTTTCTTCCTGGGCTTTTGCGCATGATAAACGAACTAACAGTAAAAGTTCGCTAATGAATAGAATTCGTACGCAACAGCGTATACAGTAACTTATACGCAGCAATAGCGTATAATTTATAGGACAAACTACGTAGCGAATGCATACAAAGCCGAAGCGAATCCGAATATTAGGCAGCTAAAAATTTCCAAGATTCGATACGAATCAACGAATCGATTCGCTCATCTCTAGTGTGTATACATAGATAGCTGTCAGTCACTGATAGCTATACACAGGGGAGGTGTCATCTGCGTTTGATAGCATTCTCTGTGTAATTGTGTATGCAGAGATACCTATCATTCACTGATAGTTGGACACAGAGGAGGTGTTATCAGTGATTGATAGCATTATGTCTGTAAGTGTGTATACATAGCTGTCAGTCACTGAAAACTTGACATGGGTTCATAAAAATCTGAGATATAAATTACAAGAAGAATGTTCTTCCACAAAACTATATCAATCTGCTCATCTTCTCCTGCTCTATAACATGCTGCCTGTAAATTGACAGGTCCTAGCTTAGTGTGGCAAACCTGGAAGCCTTAACAAGGCACTAGGCTGTCACAGCAGCTGATTGGAGCCCTGCAATTTCTCTGCAGTGGCTCCAACTGGAGGACAAAGGGAGCCCCCTCCCTCTAACCATTCAAATGTCACAGTCACTATTGACCATAGCATCTGGGGGTGAGGTGTTAAATGAATGGGACTGAAGTTATCTTTGATCCCGATCTTTTTGGACAAGTGTGTAGAGTGGACCCAGCTTGTGCATGCAAATGTACAGTGTTTTGGGGCAGCAATCATTCATTGCAATAATTATTCTGTTGTATTTCTTACAGAACAGCTAATGCATTCTGTTCTTTACAAGGGTATTCCTATTTTTTAAAGTGGTAGCATATTGGTAGTACAGGCTATTATATTATGATCTTTAGGAGTCCATACTCTGGGACCCCCACTTATCCTGTGAAGGGGCACAAGTTGATTCAGGGCTGCATCCCCATGTACATTTTTTTTGCACAGTGACAGACCCACAGTGGATATTCAGGGTGCTGTGAGGTCAAATCAGCAGTACATTTTCTTCATCCTCAGGATTGGTGGGACTCACAAAGGCCAGACAGACCACCATCATAAAGTGATGCCTTATCCTAGCGATGTGCCATCAATAAGGTGATCTGCCTGGTGACAGGTTTCCTTTCCATTCAAAAGTGTATGGATTGCTTGATACACTATACAGATTTCTGCTGCTAGAGGCATTAGGATGTCATGAAATGATTCAGCTCCACTTTACAAGCTCTGGGATAATGTACCCCGGTGGGTGTATCCTTCCACTGAAAGTGGGCACATTTTCTGGAGGAATTTTATTAGATATACTATCCTGGTGTTGCCAAAACTGAAGAGTTAGCAATTATGTTTGTGACGCCAACTAAATAAATGTCATAAGGCGCTTGTAGTCTACTCTGCTTGGCTAGACCTGCAGGGAGTGGCTGGTCAGCAGCAGTCATAGGGATAAATATCCCTGATCTAAGCATTATTGCTATTTATACATTTTTGTGTTTCTAACCCATTATTATTATAATATATACTTTACTGTATTATGACTACGAATTTAAGGATTTAGATGTTTTTACCTGTTCAGAATCTCACACAGAATCTCATTCAGTAATTTGACCTGGCCAGTAGAACCCAAATTTTTAACCCACAAGTGTCAGATGCATTTGGCCTTATACTTTGTTCATACTACTGTTTTTAGGTTTCTGTCAGTCATTTCAGTATTTTACATGGCAAGAATAGCCTGATAACTTGCTATTCAAAATACTAGTACCCCTGAGATTATAACTCAGTGAGGTCTATCAAGGTTCGTTGGAATTGAAAGCAGATCAGGCAATGAACAAAAGCCATGATGCCAATGTGAACAGTTGCACTGATATATCCCATCTGCTTATCAGGAGTTTAGAAAAAGTGGGTGATAATTCTGCAGGAGCTAGAATGATATCCATTGTGTTTCCCCCAATTTCTTAGTAATAGATATAACTGAAAAACAGATGAATAGATTTTTAACAACTTCATATAAAGGTCAATTCAAGGACCTACTTTACGTCACATTGTTGTGTAATAGGGGAAACTCATAAAGGTTTATGCTCTTGGCCATATCTATACAGTATTTTGGTCCACAAAATACGAATACCTTCCTTGTGCATTCCCCATTTTTCTCACTCCCATAAATAGAATGGGCCATTCTTGTCTGCAATATGGCCAAGAATAAGATATGTTCTATAATTTGCAAAATGGCAACACAGAGTCACATAAAATACAGGTGTGTACATGGCCCATAGAAATGAATAGGTCAGTGTGCTATCTGCAAAAAATATGGATAGCACATGGATGAAAAATACAGCTGTGTGCATGAGGCTTAAAAGATAGTTTCCAGACAGTTAAAATGTTCAAAGCTGTATATAGGCTTTACTGATCACTGGGTCCAACTACTGGAAATAGCTGAGCCCTATAGTCATCTATCTCCGGCTAGAGAATGAAGAATGGGGCGGCAGTGCGTATGGCTGACCTACTACTCCATCAGATCTAGGGAATGGGACCTCCGTTCTCGGGATTGGTGTAGGTCCCAATGGTTGGACCCAAGAGATCAGTTAGCTACCTATTCTGTGGATAGGGGATAACTTATAAACTTGGCAAAACAATACCTATTAAAAAGAAAATGCTACTGACAGGCCTGAGTAGATTGATTTGCAAAAGATGTTTAAGTAACTCATTGCATTTCTATAGACATCAATTTCAGAGCAATTTGTTTCTTTAGTAAACTGAGAAAAGTCTATGTGTAATTCTGTATCATTCATCATCTGATATACTATGCAGTCAGAAAATGTTCCGACCTTTCACTTTTTTCACATTTTATGTTGCAGACTTGTGCTAAAATAAAAAGACAAAAATCAAGTTTTTCCCCATCAATTTGCACTCAATACCTCATAATGAGAAAGTGAAAACAGAATTTTAGAAATTTTTGCTAATTTATTGAAAAGAAAAAACTAAAATCTTGACATAAGAATTTAGATCCTCATGCAGTACTTAGATGAACATTCTTTGGCAGGTATGATGCCACAAGGTTTGCATGATTGGATTTGGAGATTTTCTGACATTCTTCTCTGCAGATCCTCTAAAGATCTGTCAGGTTGGATGGGGACTGTCCCTAAGTCACTCCTCGTTTGTCTTAGCTGTGTGCTTAGTGTCATTGTCTTCTTGTCTTCTTCGACCCAGTCTGAGGTCCAAAGTACCCTGGATCAGGCTTTCCTTAAGAATAACTCAGTACTTTGCTCCATTCTGCTTTCCCTCAACCCTGCACTGTCAGCTGTGAGACCCTATATAAACAGGGGTGTACCTTTCCAAATCAAGTCCAATCATGTACAACAAGTGGACTCCAATAAAACCGTAGAAACATCTCAAAGATGATCAAGAAAAATGGGAGCCCCCCCCCCCAAAGCTAAATTTCGGATTTCATAGCAAAGGGTCTGAATACTTACATGTATGTCCATGCAAAATTTAATTTCTTCCTTTTTGGCAATAATTTCTAACATTCTGTTTTTACTTTGTCATTATGTAGTACTGAGTGCAGACTAGGCCATAATACAAAAACGTTTAAAGTGAAAGGGTGTAAAGACTTTCCCGAATGCCCTTTATTATTAGGGTGCCTTCACACATGGCAGATTTTGTTGCAGACAATTAGTTCCATTCGTCTGAATGGGGTAGTAAGCACATAGGGGGAGAATTAGCAAGACTAGCACTTTTGGCGCACGACTGGTCATAAATTAGGCACATCGTCCTGAAGTCCATGCATCTAACCAGAAATATACGACTGGAACTGATTTTGTGTTGGCCAAAATTTTCTGCAACAAAATCTGCCAGGAGTGAAGGCCCCCTTACAAATCTGGTTTTATAAATTAAAGATGGTTTCTATTCATAATAATTAGAATCACAAATGATGTAAAATATTCATTGCATATTGCATTATGTAATTTTGAAAATAACATTTTCACCCGTAAACCTGCTCTCTATATACTGTTCTCCCGAGTAACACTTCCATCTGTATTGTTTCAAACATGACATGCCAAAAATCTATTTGTGTTTCTAGATTATAATTTGCAATGTTAATTGACAGTTGTTAAAAATTATACACATCTTTTTCTTACATGATTTAACCTTTAGATTTCTGATTGCAATTATTCCACTATGATTTCTGCCAGGTAATGTAAGGACGAACTTAACGGTTTAATTAGTGTGGGAAAGCGGTCAGGAATGTCGTTCTGCTGTTTATTTGGCAAAGTATAGTTTAAACTAAGATAAAGTTGTGATCTGGTTCAAAATGGCTTTGGCATATTACTAAGTAGGGGATTCAGCAAAGTGTAAATTATATGCAATGTATTCATTTCATATAATACAATGGTGGAACAAGCAGTGAAATAAATATATTATTAGATATACTAATAGATATATTAAGACATAGTAAGAAAATTGCCTATATGAATGGGTCACTGCATCTCCAAAATGACAGGTCTTCTTCTCAGGTATTCTCCATATCAAATGGATAGTTTCTATCATCCAAGGAAAGACAACCAGTGAACTGGCAACAGGTTCATGACTGCCCAAAGCTCATTGATGAGCTTGTGAAAAAAAGCCTAGCCCATCTGATCCATCAGAGCTACTTTAGCACAAATTGCTGGAAAAAATGTGCCATCTCAAACTTTGATGTCATGTCACTAGGATATGCCATGGACGTCATATAGGAGGAGGACAGGTCCCAGCTCCCAGACTCACACCTATCGCCAGTGCAGGCCCCCGAAAGTGAAGGAGAGTGCGCCACTCTCAGTATGCAGTATGCTTCAATGATTTCTATGGGAGTTATGAAAATAGTCAAAAGGAAGTCTTATGAATGGAGAACACACCATGGCCCAACACGGCCCCCGCTCCATTCACTTCTTTGGGACTGCTGGAGATATCTGAGCTCGGCTATTTTCGGTAGTCCCATAGAAATGGAGGGCAGCCACGCTTGCTGATCTCTGCTCGCTTCAGGTTCCCATTCTGGAGATAGCTGCAGGTCCCAGAGGTAGAACCTGCACCTATCTGACACTGGTGGCATATTCTAGCAATATGACATCAATGTCTAAGATGAGACAAACCTTTTAATCCTTTTCTTCATCAACATCCTGGCTGCCCAAGATGGAACAGTTTGTGGCAGTCCAGGATGGACATGTTCTCCCTTCTCAACATGAGGCAGTTCCAGTTAAAGACCGGGCCATTTAACCCCCTTCCTGACCAGGAGTATTTTCAATTGTTTTAGTTTTAGTCTTTTAAAGCTATAACGTTTTTGTTTCCATTTGGATATGTAAATCATTTTTGCACCTTTTTTCGTTGATACATGGGGCTGTATTTTTATGTCATTTATTTTTAAGATTTTTTGCTTTTAAAAACAGGAAAATGTAATAAACAGGGGAAAATAGTCTATTTTATCACAGTTGTTTTATTTATTTTTTTGCTAGTAGCACAATATGCAGCTAAATATTTATTTGTAATTATGTCCCCTTTTCATAATGGTCATTTTGATATGGGCTGTTGGGTATGTTCACCAGAGAAATACAGCCTCCAGAGAGGTTGCACAAGGCTGCACAGTCTCACTGCAGAGCAGATCCGAGTCTGCTAAAACCCAACAGCTAATGCAGACACCCAGACCCCAGCGATCACATGACTAGTGGCACCACAGCAGGAAGCATGATGCCATTTTGTGATCGCTGTTCATTGAGTGGTGTGATGGAGAAGGCAGGGATGAGGAAAATGTGCCTTCTCTATGGGGATCCCTGCTGTCACTGACAGCAGGGATTGCCGCTCATGCAGCTGCACGATTAGTATGTTTAGAAATGTCAGAGATATGTGCCAGCTGTCCACATATTTATATTCAAGAGGCAGTTGGCAAATTCTGGTTTAATATTTGGTTTAATATTTAATAATTTGATATTGATGACCTATTCTCAGGATAGTTCATACGTATCTGATTGGTGTGAGTCAGACTTCCAGCAACCCCACCGATGTTTGAAGAGACTGCAACTCTCCAGTGAGATTATGTGACATCAATCATAAATGTTTTGATGCAGTATCTTACCATCCTCCTTCCCTACATATAGTTCATAATTTTTGCATTGTTTATAGATATCTGTTTTATGGAGGTCTATATTTTGCCTATGGAAAAGCTGCTGCATGATCTCATAAAACAGAATGATGAGGAGGGGGAAAATACACCAAAGGTACACCAAACTTAATAATTTCCTCACATCAGGATATCCAAACAGGAAAAACTGAAATACATGCCTAGCAACCTGCTGGCATATGTTTCAGGTGTAATTTGCACCATTCCAGTGTAAATTATAGCACATTTATTGAGCCATGAAGACCATACCCCTTCCTGTAAATAACCAACCCGTTCCCCACCAATTCACATGTCATTTTCTTCAAGGACCATCAGTCTGTTCAGAGAAAGTCACACCATACTGGCCCAATTTTCATGCTAGACTCACCCACTCAAGTCAATAATTCAGTAAAAAAAATTGGACAGCACATGGACACAAGTTGTGTACAGTCCATTTTTCACAGACAGTTGCTAGGAGACACTGGCGGGCATTCTTCTTTTTTTATTCATTAAGTGATGTGAAAAACAGGTGACATACTGTTTCCATATAAATGGAAAAAAACAGAGAAAAGGAACACAGTCGGAGAGAAAATTGAGTCAACATGGATGAGAAATCTTCTGTTTTCAGTGGGCAGAACACAGGTTGAACTTTGCTCATCTGAATGAGCTATAATCATTGAATACCACCACCTTCCCTGCTGGGATATTTAACATGAACCTTCTAAATGCTTAAAGGGTATTCCCATCTCATTCATTGATGGCATATTGCTAGGATAGGCCATCAATGTCCGATAGATGCAGGTCTCATCTCTGGGACTCTCTTCTATCTCCTTCCAAAGCGAAGGAGAGCGTACTGTGCAAGTGTGGCCACCCTTCATTCATCACTATGGGAGTTCTTAAAATAGCGAGCACTGGCTTAGCTGTTTCCAGCAATCCCGTAGTGGTGAATGGAGAGGTGGTCCTGAATGCTGGGTGCGCTTACCATTCACCGCTATGGGACTTCCAAAAATAGCTGACTTGACAGCTCACTTGACTTTTAGGGACTCCCATAGTAGTGAATGGAGAGTACAAAGCACAATGTTCTCTCCTTCACTTTGGGGGCCCTGTTCAGGGGATAGGTGCCGTACCCACCTCTATCGATAGCGATATGCCATAGCGATATGCCATCAATGTCTGTGATGGGAAAAACCCGTCAACAATGATATTTGTAATAAGTTGTATTATTATTGATTAATCAGTTATTTGAGGTAATTTTGAAAGATTGTTAGTGTTGAGCAAATTGAAGCCAAATTAATTGACTTTGATCCGAATTTCAGGAAAAATTTGATTTGCCACGAAGCTGAATACTCACCTCATCGATTTGCAGAAGAAAAGGCTGTCACGACCATCTTGATCGCAGAAACCATGTGAAATCTTGCGCGGGGTGACGCCACCATGCCATCGTGCTGGCCGGGTTGCAGTGATGTCATCAGTGATAACACTATCACGCCCTGCCAGCTTGATGACGTCACCCTGCTCGGTGTCTTCAATTAAGATGGCTGCGACGGACTCTATGTGAGCAAATGGATAAGGTATTTTTTACCCTGATTAACCCCTGAATTGTAGCCTCAGATGCCATGATCATCGATGAAGGCGGCATCTGAGGGGTTCAATGATGGGGGCAGTGCGATCGACATTTCCCGTCATTGTGCCAGCTACATACAAAGAAATGCGCTTGTGACAAAATAATTAATCACAAATCAAATTTCTTTGTGAAATTCGGGGAAGAGGCAGAATCGAATTTTTCAGAACTTTGGTCATCTCTAAAGATTGTAGCCACACATCAGTCTGTCAATTGTACAAATACCACGGTGTGAAATAAACCCATAGGGCAGATCAGTGAAAATGGATGTATTGTATATCACATAAAATACTTCAGAAGATGAAATAATGCAGTCATAGACTACCAATGACTCTGTAACTCCGCATTAACATCAATTCATCTGGTACCTGAGCAACCTGCTACCTTTACCTCTAAATCTTTCCACTGCACTCATCTTGTTTTCCTTCATAAATTGAAATTTGCATTGAAAAAATGAAATTGAAAGAAGTAATATTTACAGTGTATAACACAAGCCAGATGTGGAAGTAAAGTTCTCCAAGCTAAACATTTACTGAGTTGGCAGGAGCACACGTCTTTCCTACTCCATCCAAATATGTTAAGTTAAAATGGACTGTAATTTCTTCTTATTCCCTTAACCTCCCTGGCAGAGGTCTGTTGCCTTGTTTACTGAGTGGTGGCTTTTAGTTACTGTTACCTACCCCTCTCCAGCACAGCTGCGTTTCGGCTTTGCATAACAACTCATTTTCAATCTAAAAGTATATTTCATGGTTAAGCTGAGCACATTAGTAACATTTAAATGCTGTCATCAGAGTGTCATGCCACATTTCTCTAATTCTGCACTGATT
Organism: Rhinella marina; assembly: GCA_900303285.1. Lineage (NCBI taxonomy): Eukaryota > Metazoa > Chordata > Amphibia > Anura > Bufonidae > Rhinella > Rhinella marina. The sequence goes on from ONZH01000970.1 coordinate 71,508, forward strand.
AATTGTCATGATACATGAACCAGTCTCCTCTTCAAGCTATCTCTTTGAATTTGGAAAACAGATATGATAAAGATGTTATATAGATGGAAAAGAAATATATAGATATAAACAGAGATCTTTCTCTTGCTTATATAGCACCAACATGCATTACTCACAAAAAGTTAGGGATATTTGGCTTTCAGGTGAAATCTATGGAAAACGTAAAAAGTTCACTCTACAGTGATATTATATCATGAAAGTAGGGCATTTAATTAGAAGCATGCAATGGTTATTTCCTCTTCTCAAACAATTTTTTCAAACAAAAGCTAACAACAGTGGTGGGTATACCCCCACAAGAAATGTCAATGTTTCAATAACTTGTCACGTGGCCTTGAGCATCAATTATAGCTTCATAATGTCTCAAGCTGTTCACAAATCAGCTTATTGTCTGCTAAGGCATGGCATCCCACTCTTTTTGAAGGGCGACCCTCAGGTTCTGGGTTACAGAGTTACGAGCCTACTCAGCTGATCCCATAGGTCTTCAATGGGATTGAGGTATGGAGAACGTGCAGGCCACTCTATTTGAGGTACCCCGGGCTCCAGCAGCCGTTCCCTAATAATGCGACCTCGATGAGCTGGCGCATTCTCGTCCGTGAAGATGAAGTTAGGCCTGTATTGTTCATGTAGAGGAACAATGACTGGATTAATAATGTTATTCAAGTAGTATGGGCTTGTCACTGTAGCATTCACAAAGTGTAGGGCAGTTCTGTATTGACTAGACACACCTTTACACACTGTAACACCACCACCACCGAGGGCTCGTCTGTGGATGATGGATAGTGTTGACATCTCCAACATCGCTGGTGGCTATCATTTCTGCTCAGCATGAATTGACTTTCATCTTTGAACAGCACAGAAGCCCACTGGTCCCTCGTCCAGCGTAGATGCTCCCTGGCCCATGCAAAACGATGATGGTGGCCTGGTGGTGTGGTAAGTACCCTTGCAGGTCGTCTAGCACGCAGACCATGCTGATGTAAACAGTTTTGAATGGTCTGACATGCCACTTTCTTGCTTCTCACTTCCCTTAAATGTGCCTGGAGTTGTGTGGCATTCATCATCTGGTTCCGCAGGGCATTGTTCACAATGAAGCAGTCATCAGTGTGGGATGTGGCCAAAGGACGTTCACTTCTATGCCTTTCTGTGACTCTTCCAGTCTCTCTGTTGCAACCTGCTGATGACACTCTGTGACACTCTAAGCTCAGTGAATTGTAAAGATCCACAGCACTCCAAGCCATATATGGGTGGTGTACACATGCTTTCACTTGCTTGAGAAAGGCTCTGCTGAACCGAAACATTGCACTGTATCCAGATGCCTGAATAAAACAACACCTGCTTTGAGAATTGCTTGGAGTGCTGTGGATCTTTACAATTTGCTGCTTCATGGGACCTTTAAGCCAGGACCTACACCACGAGCACCCACAATCCGATCTAAGGATATGAGTCAACGGACATTTTAGCCTGGGTCACAGGTACAGCAGTGCTGCTTCCATTTCACTAATTTTTTCTAACTCTAAGCTCAGTGGCCACTTCTGTCTGAGAACATCCTGCTTGAAGCCAATGGCAAGGTACTGTTGATCAATTGTTCATCTTCGTCTCATGATGTCAAAATGTAAACAGCATAATGAGGAGGACTGTATGAGTAAATATTAAATGAACCAAGAAATTTATTGGGCCATTCATGAATGAAACACCTGTTGTGAATTTTGCCGTTAAGCTCTTTGCTAGAAAACAGCAAGTTGTGCAAAAAGAAATATTGAACAGCTGGACATGTGCATTAAGTTCATTAGATTCATCCTGAAATTTCAACCACAAGCCAAATATCCCTAACTTTTTGTGAGTAGTGTATTTCACAGCACTTTACAGACATTATCATCACTAATTGCATCCTGTGGGGCTCATAATGTAAATTCTAGTCCATAATATAAATTCAGTATATCTTTGGAATATGGGAGAAAACATAATATTACACCAATTTAAGAAAGACTGAAATGATCTACATATAGAAAAAGGGCCATTAATTGAATGGGACTGAGCTGTAATACAAGATGTATAAAGGGAAAAGGTTTAAGCGTAAATTGTGTCTTGATGGACTTGTGTCATTTATCAACCTACTGTAGGTACCTATGTATGGCTGACCTTAAGGAGACATTGGACCCAAAAATACTAAGGCTAAATTCAAAGGGGGGAATTTATCATTAGGAGAATATTTGAAGTCAATTTTGCTTGCATCTATGTTGGAGTACTTTGTGCCACATTTATCAAACATCACAGGTTGTTTGATAAATGTGGCTTGTCCTTAAACCTAACACTTCTGTCTAGAGAAGCTACTCCACTTTTCCTACTCCACCCTCCTCCTGGAGTGAGATTGCGACTATTTTGCGACTTTTTTTAAAAAGTCGCAATGATAAATCTGGAGTGAAACTCATTAACATGGCTAACCACACCCACTTTTCCACCCATATTACAAACTGGAGTGAGTGGTGTACACATGCAAAAAGTCGCAAAAAAATGCGCAAAAAAGTCGCAAAAGCCCTATCGTGCGACTTTTTGAAGACAGAATTCTGGAGTGAAGGTGTGATAAATCAGGGCCAAAGTGTTCACAATGAACCCTTACAAGCCAGTGGGATCCATCAGGATTCATTAGGTTTCATATTGGTGAGTTTATACCTTGTGTGAAAATCCTCTGCTGATTTTGCTTCAAATATACTACAAATCCACAATTAATTGCAAAATATCCACACGTTACCTGTGGATTTTGTGGTGACTTTGGCAGTAGATTTTGCTGTGGATTGCATAGCTGAAAATCCACAGCTTGCACCCAAAACCAGAGTACTACCTGTAATTTGGGTTTTTTGAAACCCTATTCACCAGCACTGTACTTAAATTTCTTGCAGAATTTCATTTATTAGTGGGGTGTACTTAGTATTTCAAGTGTACACAGATATGGCTTCTATAAAGTGGCAGTCACATGATTACATGTAGTGCACCATGCTACCTAGCAGGGTATGGGTCTTAGTACACACCACATGTACTGATTTTTGGTAGATAATTGGATGTCCGCACCAGCATAGATTATGCTATGTGCCTCATTACCTCCCCCAGTATAATGCACGCTTAGGTCCTTTTACCTTATTCATATATGCACCTTGCTATCATTTATCTTGTCCTTCCAATTTAATCTATCCCAACATTGGCTGCACCATACTTATCTGTTGCCTGATTTCACATTGATACGGTTCTAAGGTATTTTCCCACCAATTGAATGTGGTATCTGACTCTTTGTAACTGATCACCTATCCTCTATAGGTCATCAGTTACAAAGAGTCGGATAACCCCTTTAATTGTACTTTTTGTCTTTCCAAATTGGCAGCTGTCATTTCCAACATGGTTGTACATTCCTCTTACCCTTTCCCTGCAGTCTTTCCCAAAATGATGATGTTACCCTTCAACATGGCACATAGGCAGGCTCAGTAGTTTCAGTGTCTTCAGCCATGCCCAGAATAGTCAACCTTTTGTGCTCAGTTTTTGTAAAATGACAGTGGGTTCCTTCAACATAGCACATGAGAGAGCTCTGTACTCTGCGGAACTGTCCAGACATACCTTTTCTGGTTTCCATTTTATTTCATGTTCTATGTTTTCAGCCTTTAATGATCTATTTTTCTTAAAGTGTACTTTAGTTTATACCTGTGTCTACAGTTATGTATTTTGTCCCATGAAGAAATATACAGCAATGAAACATGTCGGGACAGTTTGATTTGTGTCTGTTCCAGTCTTATGACTGATACTGGCTGATCATCTGTACATAATAGTTTGACTGCTGATTTATGTCAGCTTTTTGTATCCTGTTCCTGGGTATCCTGGGTAGTATTTTGTTCCTATGCAGGTCAGCCTTTGTCAGGGCAAATAAACTGTTTTAACTGTGTAGGCTTTAGTGGTGTAGGGACTTTCAGGGTGAGATAGCTTACCATGCACTTTCAACAGTTACTTTACTGCGTCATACACTGTGCAATGGCTGTGTTTATTGCAGCTCAAGTTCGCTTGAATGGAAGTAAGTTGCATAAAGCCCATGTGACTGACAGACGTGACATCACAGGCCAAGTACTGTGGCCCCATGAAACAGCTGATCAGCAGGGGTCCCGGAGTCTAGCACCCACCGATCAAATATTAATGACTTTGGCTAATTTCACACTAGCGTGATAGGCCCCCAGCAGGCTGTTCCGGCAGAGAACAGCCTGCTGGCGCTCTCTGGAACCAGCATAGCCAGATGTAACCACAATGCCCGCTGGCCCCATTGACTATAATGGGATCCAGTGGAGATCCAGCTATTAGCCGGCAAATAAGTTGGGATTCAGCTGGACAAAAACCATTTTGTGCACCTGTGTACAAAGGGGAAGATTCATGAAAACTATCTAAAAGAAAACTGCCTTTGTTGCCCAGAAAAAACAATCACAGATTTCATTATTCAAGGCAGGATTTGTTTACTTTAATTACAGGCCTTTACTTTTGTACCATGCTCTTTGTAGGCCCCTGTACATTGCACTACTTCTGTAGTGTAGTGTATTATACCTGTCATTTACACTGAAATGCAGCCTGTTAGACCCCGCCTCTGGTAGCGCCTAATTGGCTACTGCACTTGGCGGACGCAGGGACCGTTGTTAGAACTTCAGTTGCCACATCAACCATCGGATCCCATGATCATGTTCTGGTGGGCCAATAAAAGGGAAAGAGGGAGACAGCTGCCTCTGAAACTATTTAGATGCAGCAGCTGCTACTGATTACAGTATCTAAAGGGTTAAACCTCATGCATTGGAAGTTTCTCTAATCCCAGCCTTTCGAATAGGAGCATGTCTGTCATGCTCCATTGGCACAGAAAACCAGTGCCATACTAAAACAGCAGGTCAGAAAAAGATGTATTGATGGTCACTATAAGTTAATATGATCAATACGTACTTATAATTACCAATGCCCCAACTGCCGTCTTAGGAGTGAGTGTATCTCCAGCATTTTATGTGTAGTATTATGGTTGTAATGATATATTGAATATAATATGTATTTGCATTTTGCATATAATTCTGGGTGATGTGTTTTTGTGTGGGTCTAATAGTGAAAAACACACAGCCTTGTTGCCATTATCATTGTTGTGGCCCACTTTATATTGATGTGATACTTACAGGCTGAATATTGGAAAATTAATTGTACTGTTGTACTGTGGCAGGATTAATTATCTTAGTTAAAGAGACTGCCATTAATGAATACCAGTTTCATGACTAGGTGTATTTGGGCTACAACAATCTACTTGTATGTGGTACATGCTAAAGTAACATATACTGCAGCTGAATGATAGGACCCAAGGTTTCCCAGAAAAACATTGTTCAGAGCATCACTTGTCTTCTTCCTATAAAGTATCCTGGTGCCATATCTTACCCAGGTGAGCAATGGACAGGCACTTAGTCATCTACATTATGTAAAATAAAAGTTAATTTGGCCAAACAGGTCACCTTTTTTCCCTTGCTCCCTTGTCCAGTTCTGATGTTCACATGCCAAGTGTAGGAACTCTGGCACTCTGACCTTTCGGCAAATACATAGCCCCATAAACATCAAACTGCAAGGCACTGTGTGTTCTTACAGCTTTTTATAAGTCATAATTGAAGATGTTGTCTCATTTTAGGCATTGGTAGCATATCACCAGGATATGCCACCAATGTCAGATAGGTGCACATCCCAGAGCTATCTCCAGAACAGGATCCCAAAATAATTTCTATGGGACCGCCAGCTATGTATCTCCAGCAATGGCGATGGCGCCTTGTGACAAATTAATTTGTCACAAAGCAAATTTCTTAGTGAAATTCATCAAAGCAGCAGAATTGAAGTTTTGTAAACTTCGCTCATCTCTAGTGGCTAGCATAGCCTTATCATATATGTGCATGGCCTACTTAAAACATAGGAGAACAACTAAATATTCTGCAGATCTTCTCAAGTTTTGTCATGTTGGATGGGAACCGTCGGTGGACAGCCATTTTCAGGTCTCTCCAGAGATGTTCGATTGGTGGCTAGCACAGCCTTATCATAGATGTGCATGGCCTACTTAAGACATAGGAGCACAAATAAATATTCTTGAAAAATGGGTTAAGTGTAATATATGTAACCACTACGTTTTTTCCCTCAAAGTCATCATTTTAGAATCCGATCTGTTGATTTCTACTTTATTTGCAATTACTGTTAAGTAATAACTTTAGCAGATAGTAAAACTAGGAAAACATCATGTTCAAAGACACGGGACAAAGTGTTTTTGGGATGGAAAGAATCATATTTAAAAAAACCTATAGCACCACCTTTCAAATTTGTCATTACCCCTCTTGAAGGAGTGACTCACAGATTTCAGTAGCTCAAGTCAAAACAAATCTCTACAGAAGTCCCATCAAAAGATTTTTCTTAAATATGGAAATGTGTACTTCCTGGTGACTCACAGTTTCCTTCTTTGTAAATATTTTTGGTGACAAGTTGATTGGAAATGTTTTGAATATTACAGTATCCATTAAATGGATTTGAAAAAGTGATATTCATTTTTATTATAAAAAAAAATCTGTAAAAGTTAAAGGATGATGTGGAATAAGGTTATACATTTATATAAAATATCAAGTTCACACTGTAGGTTCCTTTTTTTAAAGGATATATACGTATTTACAGCCATTTGCTTTTGCTTCAATGCATCTAAAATTTTAAGTTTTACTTTCAAATCTCCAATATATTTTCAAATTTCTAATCTTATACTGCTTTGCATGAACAGTTCCTACGTCAAAAGCAAAAAAAAGTATAAGCGTGTAAAAAAGTATATTAACCCCTTATATATCCTTCTTGAATCATGAGTGGACAACGCATGTTTACAGTGGGCTAACAAGGTGATCTCACTTCACACGTCACAAGGTGATCCCGGCCTTGTGACGTATGATGACCTGCTGTAATCGGAGATGACTCCAACTCAGGTCATTTAATCCCTAAGATGCTGTGGTGAACAGCAAACATGTCATCTCAGCTGTTAGAAACAGGAAGAAGGCTCCCTCTGTCCTCTCATCAGAGTCCCAGCTGCAAAAACCCAGGGGATCCGACTGGGTTCTTTGACAGCCTGGGGCCTCAGTTCTGTCATTGTGCGCTACCTGAAAGGCTTGGGCACAGTTTGACAGGCAAGCCAGTGAAAATCCAAAATACTGCAATAGTATTCTGTTGCAGTCTATGGTAGAAGTTACTGGATGATCACACGTACAAGTCCTCTAGGGAACTAAAAAGTACAGTAAAAAAATGTTTAACCCCTTCAGGATCCTGCCATTTTTCATCTTAAGGACCAGGCCATTTTTAGCAATTTTGACACTTTATGTGGTGATACCTTTAAAACGCTTTTACTTACCCAGGCCATTCTGAGACTATTTTCTCTTCACATATTGCACTCTCGTCACACTTGTATGGGAGCGATCCTTCCCATTGAAATGAATGGGGCGGTTAGGTGTAATTACACCTACTCACCGCTACCCATGTAATGGCTAGGATGTAAACAATGAAGAGGAGGCAGCGCTGGTACGGGGTGCCTCCTCTTCAAACAGCTGATCGGCGGGGGGCCCCCGCCGATCTGATATTGATTACCTATCCTGAGGATAGGTCTTCAATAAATATAACTTGGAGAACCCCTTTAAGGGGTTAATTGTAAAAAATAAAAAACAAAATAAACAAAAAATAAACGTAATAGGTATTGCCATTGCCACCTGAAAATGTCAAAGCTATTAAAATATAATGATATAATATTTTTCCTGTGTGGTGAACGCCATAACGGAAAAAAAAATAAAAATGCACAATGCCATACTTACTTATTATTTTAAAATTTAATTATTACATTTATACTGTATTAGATATTGGCATGCACCATTACAATTTGATTATAATATAGGACCTTGCCAATTGGTTGTGGACTTATTCTTTCTTGTACATGAGCATTAAGATCAATGCTATGTTATACACCCTTATTTATTTATCTTATGCACGTACATAGCGCTACTATATTCCGCAGCGCTTTACAGACATTAGCATCCAACTGTCCCCAACGGGGCTCACAATCTAAGTTCCCTATCAGTATGTCTTTGGAGTGTGGGAGGAAACCAGAGTAAAACCACGCAAACACGGGGAGAACATACAAATTCCATGCAGATGTTGTCCTTGGTCAGATTCAAACCCAGGATCCCAGCGCTGCAAGGCACCAGTGTTAACCACTGAGCCACCATGCTGCCCACACTTACATAGTTACATAGTTAATACAGTTAAAAAAAGACATAAGTCCATCAAATTCAACCAAGGGATGGGTGGGGAAGCGAATCCCAGATTTCTATTTCCATAAGCATTAAAGCAGCACTCCCACAAAAAAAAACTACAAAATTGTCTGACCTGTTAGAATGGTGTATGTAATCTGTAGTGAATGTAATCTTCTCATCAGTGACTGTATTTGTGAGTTATCCCCTCCCTTCTGGTCCTTAGCTGCGTCATGTGACCAACTCTCTCTCCAACTGACAGGACAGGAAGTCAGTTACTTCTCTCTTCATTCCTATAACACTGACATTGAGGCTCCCATAGGAATACATAGAAAAACTGACTTCCTGTCCACACATAAGACGATGTGTCAGTTGGTGAGTCTGATTGATGGTCACATGACACAGATGAGAAGCAGAAGGGAGGGGATAATACAAATACAGACAATGGTAAGAAGTTTACCTTCACTACAGATTACATCATGTCCCTTTCTAACAGGTCAGAGAATAAAATTGTTTGTGGGAGTGCTTCTTTAATGTCGTTTACTTTTAAGAATCTAAACCCTTTTTAAATCTGTGATTGTGTCCTGAGGAAGTCTATTCCACAGATTTACAGTTCTTATAGTAAAGACGCTTTGATGCTTATGTATTCTGTGGAGGGAGGGATTTTCTCTATCTGTTTAATGGCTGTATAGGGTGATTTTATATTGTTTTGATATTATACTGTATTGATATTTAATACATTTTTTATATTATAGAAAGAAAGCATATGTAATGTAATCCTGTAGCATTACTCCTTTCAATTTATCCCGTTTTTTAACAAACATTTGAAATCTATAAAGAAGTATGGGACAAATGTGAAGAGGTTCTCTGGGAGTTATTTCAAATGACTGCCAGCACCCTGTCCTTGAATATGAGCAAGACTTGTTGCTACTACTAGCAGAGTTGCCTAGGATGTGGGGGGTGAGGGGTGGTGACCTCACTACTCATTACGCTCTGGCACTGGTATATATTACATATTGGTGAGCTTTCCTGTCAGGCTGCTCAGTCGTGATGGCATATAATAGGCAGGATCACATCATTACCATCTATTGTACAGCAGTGTAGTGAGGCCCCGTTCCCCACCAGTTACAAAATATAACAAATGGACGGTAGATTTATCATGGTTTAAATTTTTTAAGTGGTGAAGCTCAGGGGTGGTGAGTGTGACACATGTGTTGTATCATATTAGAAATGAATGCGGCCCATCCACTGGAAATTTTTTTGGCCGAGTTTAAGACCACCGCTGTACTTTTATTGGAGTAAGACTGCAACAATTTTTATAACTTTTTGAAAAGTCTCTGTGATAAATCTGGAGTAAGAGCCCCTTCACACGACCCTATGCCCTCCGAGACATACGGTCCGTGAGCTGGCCATATGTCCCAGAGCGGCATCGATCGTGTGCATGGGAGCGCACAGCATAATTGATTACAATGATGCTGTGCACGCCGGGCCACCCGCGGGGCTATTGTCCCACATTCATAAAATCATATGAGTGCGGGACAATAGTCCTGTGGGCGGCCTGACGTGCACAGCATCATTGTAATCAATGATGCTGTGCGCTCCCGTGCGCACGATCGATGCCGCTCTGGGACATATGGCCCGCTCACGGACTGTATGTCTCGGAGGGCATACGGTCATGTGAAAGGGCCCTAAAAGTAATTAAACCATGCCCACTTTCCCACTTTTTGAATCCAGAATACTGCAGTGTAGTGCTTGATAAATTAGCTCATAGAGTTTCATGGAACATTAACCTGTTTTGCTAATATTTAACCTGTTTTATTGCTCTTCCCCTGCAGTACCTCTTTGAGACCTATAATTTGTACCTGCTTACATCATACAGCACTTAATATTCACGTTAATGCCTGTGCTCTAGTTTTTGTACTCATACATTATTTCTTTAAAATATAATACATCTGGAATGTGATCTATATCTAGTTAAAACCTCTTGTCCGTAATGAAACAGCTCAAGATAGCTGAAAATACTGTGGGTTGCATAGCTGAGGTTCAGCGAGCGCAGCCAATACTGTATTTAAATCCTTTAAAACCGCAACCACAATTAAAGACCACCTTAACTTTGGCTAAAGCCTCTGGTCACTGCATATCTTGGCAATGCAAATAAGTAAGGGTTTCAATAACTACAAAGGATTTCATGTGCTGTAATATGGATTCATCTGAGTAAGTTAACATTGCAGAGACATAACATCTGTGATGGCTACAGTTACACACACTCACAGAAATATGAAGTTGTACAATAATAAGTAATGGCTGACCGTAAAAAGTCAATTATCCATACACAACAATAAAGTATGACTATTGATAAAATGATATGTACAGCACACTGATACTTAATAAAACAACAGAAATTAGAAAGAACCGCTATAACTTTAACATAATGGGGAAGATTTACTATTGATGTACATGCTTTGTAGTGCAGTGAACAAGTGTTTTAGACACTTTTCTAACCTTTTTACGCCTCATCTGACAAAGGGGCGTGGCTTAGTGGGGAAGTGCATGTGGCTTAAATGGCAAAAATATATACCAAACTTTTGGAGTATTTTTGGAGTAAAATGAAGCCAGTTTATAGGTGGCGTAAATTTATACATTTATCATCCAGGATAGGTATCTGTATATTGTCGCACAAAGACAAGCCGTCAGACCACCCCCCTCCCCCCCACACCGTCCTCCAAATAAATGAGCAACTACTTTGGCGGACTCCAACTGTCTGTGTCACCAATGGACAACTACATTTATCTGCCTCTGCAAGGGAAGTGTCTGCTTGGCAATGGCTTCCACAAGCTAAGTCAGTATATTTTGTTGTCAAATGATCATTAGAAGTGGCTATTTTCTGATTATAGCCTCCATGCCCCACTACAAAAGCTAAGCCAAATTAATTTAATTATTTCTACACTATTATTATTATTATTATCAGTACCTTAGGTCAGTGGGTCTTGGAAGGAGCTTTTTCTTGCCACTAAAATAGACTTCAAAGTCTTCTGTCTTTAGACGATGGGAATAATCAATATATCCAGACACCTCCTGTCCATGTGAATTTTTATGTCGGATAAAGATGATAGACTAAAGGAAAAAATTCAAAAATTATATTTAGAAAAAAAGTCAAAATCATACATTAATGCTATATTTTGAGAATGTATAAAATCTATAAAACATGCTTAAATGATATTGCCAAAATGTAGGTGTGATTTTTAGATGTGTTCATGCTAGTATACTGGCTTCCATGTATTATTCATCCAAGACAGATGTATTTTTAATTGATTGAAATAAAGCCTAAATGGTCCTTTTAATATATTAAAGGGGTTGTGTCATCACAGAGAACTCCATTCAGATTGGAGGGATCACTGAGGGATATTGGCAGGCAAGACAACCTTTTAATGGCTTCCATCAGGTTTCAATTACTCCTAGAAGAGTTGACTGCTTTGGACAATCCATTTATGTCAAAAGGGTACCCCAACAATAAGCAGATTATAGCTAAACTCGGTTAGCTTCTAAAACAGCATATCTGTACCAGTAGTCACAAAAGTCATTAAAAAAAATCAATTAAACATTTATTGCCATTGTTTACTTAACTCGTTAAGAATCAAGATGACAATTGCTACATCTGTATTACAATGTGCTCATTGAAATCAATAGAATGTCCATGAAATACGTGGCTGGCCCTCCAGAGAAGGAGACAATCTTTCTTGCTGCTGTCTTCTCTGGCTTATAGAAATATAATTTTATATTAACATAGAATTGCCTAGTAGAATATATGAAACTACTCAGAACTAGACTAGATACTCCCTTTAATTTAAACTAGATAATCCCTTTAATGTTGGATATTAAAGGGCTTGTCGGGGTTCAGAGCTAAATCCGAACATATCCCCATCTTCACCTTTTTGACCCCCCTGATATGAGTTCTCCTTTGCCCTGCGTTGAATTGCACAAGGCAAAGGCATTTTTTGGAGATCCGGTGATGTACCGCATTCTCAATAGGGTCTGCTAGGCAGAGGCTTCCACCAAGCGGTGAGCCCGTTGATGTCACTGGCACTAATTGGTGGGCTTTAGCGCTGTCCTAGCCTGTAAAATGGCTAAGCCTGCCCATCAGTTCCTGTGATTTTACCAGGAACACTGCTAGGCAGAAGCCTCCTCCTAGCAGTGTGCCATTGTAGACAAAAAAGCCCTTGCCCAGCGCGATACAGCACAGGACAAGGGAGAGCATTGATGCATGAAATGTTCCGATGCTCATATCTGGGGGGCCAAAGGGGTGAAGATGAGGATATGTCTGGGTTCAGCTCTGAACCACCGACAACCCCTTTAAAGCAGACTTCACGATTTTACCCATCAAGCACAATGCTGCAGAGGGGAAACTTAAATGAAGCTGTGAAAGTCACAAAATTAAAAACTACATTAATTGGAAACATTTTGATAATGATGAAAGAACAGAAAATCATGTGGTAAATGTCAATGTGAACAGAGCCCTCCAGCTCTAGCATGGAAGGCACTAGCGGGGTAGTAGCTATGCTCCTTCCTGTATCTCTCCCCTGCCAGTGGCCTGCCAGTTGTCTCAATTCTAATCTTCACACCATACTGCTTACCATGTAGATTTTTTATACTTATTAAACACATGATAACTCAATCGTCTTTAGCTGTTATGAATATTTCAAAGGGTGATGATTGAACAGAATATTTTGCTACTATCACAGTCAAAACCACAGTAAAAATACATTGTTTGATGTTAAGCGAAACTAACACCCACTCAGAACACCCACAGTATACCTGGCTGAAATTCTCCAGACTCTTTACTAGTTTTTTGTATCTGTGCCACTTTATTTCAAGCTCCAATGCCACAAATATTCTTCCAGCCTCTGCTGCCTGTACCAATATAGTATGCCAGTTTCCTGCCTACATGTGCCAATACCATATTTTGTAAATGGAGTTGGAGTAGTAGAATGGATGCTCTGGATTTGGGGGTTGGGATGCCTATAGACAAAACTCACATTTGTGTAAATCTTTCAGTGTTGTATAATAAAATATATGTAAAATAAATCTGCCTGTTTACAAGCATATAATAAAACATGCCAAAATGCCTGAAAAAGAAAAAAAAGTATAGTCAGGTGGCTAAGATGTGGCTGTACAGTAGGACAGTGAAATCTTCCTTCTTGTACGCCTTTTGGATTCCAATTTTTAGTATGAAGCAAACTGTTTGTGAGGTTGGGGGAGAAAATATGGTTTTGGGGTACACACAGAAGGTACTGAGCAGTCCACCTTAACAAACAGTATAGGCCTGATTAATGGGTTGTTAGCCAGCATGGTGAACTATGTGACTGGCACCTTTATCAAAGACTTATCTGTGTTCAATCAGAAAAATAAGCACCCATCCCCTCATGTATGATAGGGGTGCCAGAGGGTATTCGTGAGTCTCTTGCACAGTATTTTGTGGGGCCTGTCTGCATCATAGTAACATAGTCTATAAGGCCGAAAAAAAGACATCTGTCCATCTAGTTTGGCCTGTTATCCTTCAAGTTGATCCAGAGGAAGGCAAAAAAAAACCCTGTGAGGTAGAAGCCAATTTTCCTCACTTTAGGGGAAAAAATTCCTTCCCGATTCCAATCAGGCAATCAGAATTACTCCCTGGATCAACAACCCATCTCTAGGAACTATAACCTGTAATATTATTACCCTCCAGAAATACATCCAGGCCCCTTTTGAACTCTTTTAGTGAACTTACCATCACCACCTCCTCAGGCAGAGAGTTCCATAGTCTCACTGCTCTTACCGCAAAGAATCCTCTTCTATGTTTGTGGTGGGAATTACTGTTAATGTTAGTATGCCCTTGTATCAGTAAAGCAGTCATACACTTTCAATAGCTTTTAGCCGGATGCTTCTTCAGCTGCCATTCCTACCAACATCTCCATACTCCATGCATGCATGTGTTTTATATGAGAAAATGGGAACAAGCTGTTGCCAGACGCCTCTTGTGGCAGCTGATTTCATTGAGAACAAAGGATTGGTCTGGAAATGTTATACATATTAGGTGATTGGCAAGGCCAGCTGAAAGTAAGTCTAAGGCTCTGATTTATCATACCTTTACTCCAGAATTCTGGCATCAAAAAGTCACAAAATAGGGCTTTTGTGACTTTTTGCACTTGCTAACGCAAAATTTAAGCGATGCACAAAATTTTGAGACTTTTGCATTATTACAACACTAACTCTAGTTTTGTAATGTGGGTGGGAAAGTGGGTGTGGTTAGCTATGCTAATGAGTTTCACTCCAGATTTATCGTTGAGACTTAAAAAAAAAAAAAAGTTGCATAAAAGTCGCAATCTCACTCCAGGAGGAGGGTGGAGTAGGAAAACTGGAAGAGCTTCTGTAGACAAAGGTGCTAGGCTTAAGACAAATGAGATATTTGATAAATGTGGCATACGGTACTCCAACGCAGACTTTAAATTTTCCCCTCATGTTAAATTTCCCCCTAAATGTGTATGACCACATTTAATATCGCTTTTTGATATGATGTAGATGTGATATACTGTACAGTGATTTACAACCCTATATAACTAGAGTGGACGTAGTATGGATCGAAAGTCAATATAATAAATAGAGATGAGTGAATCAATTTGTTGGATTCAAGGTTCTTTCTCAATGCAAACCTGCAATCTTAGATACACCGAGAAGAACATGGATACATAATATGTGTTACATCAGCTGTTTACTGGAAAAAAACTAGTCCCAAGTTCCAAAATGTCAAAAAAATGTTTATCTCTCATTAGAAACACACAAGTAGAGGTGCAATACAAACAATATAAACTGAAGAACCAACAGATTGGATTACCAGCAGGGAGTCAAGGAGGACTAAAAGTGCCTCTATACTATAACATAGTGGCCAACCAGGCATGCTCTAAAGTTAATGCTGACTACTCATCTCACCCCATGACAATAGGAGTTGTGGGGATAAAGGACTAGACATGTTGGAGTTCAACATGACAACTCCTTTGTTCCCTCAGAAAATAAGCCACTACCAAAAATGTGTCTATCCCCATTAAAATAATCATACACACTCGGATATTCAGCTAGGTTATGTTTATGGTGCATTCAGCCAACAGTTATCTCATGTGTATGGCTACCTTTATTCGAACTCTAAGGACACGTTCACACAGTCATGTTTAGCCAGTGTTGATCAGTGATTTCCATTGGTGATTGTTAGCCAGAACCAGGAGTGGAGCCTAAACAAAGATAAGGTATAATGGAAAGATTTAATCCTGTTCTGTGTTTTTGACCGGCTCCTGGTTTTGGCTTACAATAACTGATGGAAATCCCCAAACATTGACCAAACACCAAAATTGTGTAAGTGACCTAAGAAAAATTGGACTCTCATTATATGAGCAAATTTCCCTCCGTGGTTTCTATAGATAAGATGAGCAAAATATTACAACTACCATAGTTATATAACTAACCAACTTTAGTCCCTCCCAGTTTTCTTACTGCTCAGTAATGAAAAAGCTGATTCAATTCAGCTGAAATCTTATCTCATTCCTACTGAGATTATACATCCTTTAACTTGTTCAACAAAGTGCCATCTTCTCTCCTGTTGAGAGCCAGATTAAGAGGTCCTATTTATTTAGTCACACTAGTTCATCAGAACAAAGAAAAGATCAACAACACTTAGCATTCCCTTTCCCTCTCCCACCTGTGATAGCAACCGATTCAGCAATATAAATTACTGCAAGGAGTCAAACTACAGATTTGTACCTTCAGCTATCACACATGACCATGGAGGCACATTCAATATTCATTTAGCTGAAACCCATCTGCTTTATGGACAAAACTGACAATGTTAAATTCTACATGTCATATGAAAGAAAATGTACAGATCAGCTCAGTATTATTTTACTCTGAAAAGTTTACATGAGCTACATAAAGTAAAAAAATATAAATAGGTATAATTGAAAAGGAAAAAATATTATTTATATAAAAAAAAAAAATAAATAAAACAATACAACAATAATTGACTTTATATCATCCTCCAGTGTCCACTGCCTTAAGAGAGCCACATCAACAGACCGAAGCAATCTTTTTAAGGGCCACTAAACCAAGAATCCAAAGAAAACAACCAACAAAATTTAACATAATCTCCTTATGTGTCTTTGTTATCTGCTCTTGTTTTGTGAGATATCACAAATGTAGATCAGGAAAAATAAATTAGAAAAGCAGTACATTGTTCTCTCAGGCTGCAGACATGTCTTCTCCCCCTTCCTCTCTCCCATCTAAAGCTAGTGCATGTGAGCCAGGAAGTTTAGGAGGAAGGGGCTGAGCTTAGTCTGGATAATTTTTGTCTACACAGCAAGTGTGGCAATTATGTTGGTGGTATTTAGCAGTCCCTGTATTAGGGACTGCTAAATAATAAGTCATTCTCCCTACTCCTTAATAGTGCCATAGCTACGTAAGCTGAGAAAGTTGGATTACCACCATGTGGAGCTGTAATAGACTTGCAGAATACTTGATCTAGCAAGATAAGTCCCACTCCTCACTCCTAAATAGCCATAACTTTTTTAATATATTATGAATAATTTTTTACTTTTTTTTAAATTTACATAGCCATATTAGGGATTGTTTTTTTGCGGGACATAAAATGTGGGAAGCGGAAAAAAATTCCAAAACGGGTGGAATTAGAAAACACCACAGTTTTATGTTTGTTTTTTTTACACAAGTTCCTAGGTAGTAAAACTGACCTGTTACTTTTATACTACAGGTCAGTACGACTACTGATATACTTAATATGTATAGTTTTTCTTGCTTTTTAATACTGAAAAAAAACTTTGAAAACATAGTTTTTCTTTTCATAGCCATATTTTGACCCCTCTAACCAGGGATGAGAGAATGTTGCATCCAAAGTCGATTCACATAATACTTCATTTGAATACTGCTCCATACAGTATTAGAATGTATTGCCTCCGATGAGCCGAAGTTATTACTTTGCGAAGTCTCACGAGACTTCATAAATTCATTTCTACTGTAAAAAAACATTTCCTTAACTCAAGTTCAGTTCCAAGTGGTACCTTGGAGCCAAATTCAAACAAAGTATTATTCGAATCGACGTCAGATGTTTCATCCGAAGACAATTCGCTCATCCCTAACTCTAACATTTTGTAGTTATGTTTACGGAGCTATGTGCATTTTTTTGTGGGGCAAGCTGTACTTTTCAATGATACCATTTTGAGGTGTGTATGACTTTTTGATCACTTTTTATTTCATTTTTTTGTGGGAGGTGAATCGGCCATTTGACCATGGCATCTGAAGGGTTAAATTTTATGGACATTAGTGCCATGGTGCCTACTGCACACGCAAGCAGATGCCTTTTTTAAATGTCCAGCCATCGACATAAATTTACTGTCATCGGTCAGAAAGGAGTTAAAATAACAGTTGCAATACTCCAGAAATGTTTTTTTCATTTGTGGGGTAACCCTTTAAAAAGAAGTTCTCCAAGCCAGACAACCCATTTAATATATCATCATTTATACAATCAGTGAGTGGGTGAAAACCATGAAGATGCTAGCACAGTGAAAGGTAATGCGCTGAGATGGCTCCTTAAATTAGACATCCTTAAAATAGAAGAGTTAAGCAGAATAAAATGCTCCTGTGGTTTCAATCATCATTGAGATAAGATTTTTCCCAAAGGCTCTTTGCTGTGTTAACTCCGACAGCTTTACTGTGTGTTGATGACTTATCTTTTCTGGGAAGGAGAATTGAAGCTTGTTCTTTCAAACAAAGCACAAGTAAACTTGAGACCCCAAAGAATGACAAATTACAAAGAGGAGCTGAGGAAAACAAAGGCAGACAGTCCAGCCATTAAGTCCCTCCGCAGGCCGTTGTTGTACCAACAATGTAACAGGTGCTCCTTTTAGGCCCATCTGTAGGTTTTTACAGAGGAAATCCTTTACCAAATTACAAGGACCATTTTTATTACCCTTCCAAAGAGGACTAGTTCAATTAGAAGAGAATATTCACTGCTGATCATTGACAAGCTTAAATCCTGTGTTTTTTTTCATGTGGTCACATAAAAGCTACAAAAAAAAGTTTTTTTTACTACCATTATCCATTTTAAATTCCTGAACTAAACTTTTATTACGTTTAATACCTCATGCATTAAAAACACTATATGTGGGCTAGACGGCATTTCTGGATTAAAGCAATTTTGAAACCAGAAACCATTGTACCAACTCCTTTTTTTCTGGTATAGGTATAGGAAGCAGAATTCCCACTGCATGGCACAGATCTGCATGAACTGAACACCCAAAGGATCTCTGCAATGTGTAACAGAAGTGTTAGGTGTCCTCCCCTCCATCTTCACCCTTTAAACTCTGTACAGGGATCTGAACTATGTTGCAGGGGGACAACCAAGCTGCTACCTCTTGCAGTAATCTCTGTTCAGTAGCTGCTGACCCACGGTGGAGTAAGCATCAAGCAAAACCATAGTCAGGAACAAGCCAAGGGCAGGGCAGGAAGAGTTCTTACAATCCAGTAAACAGTCCAAAGTTTGAGGTGGGCAGCACAGCATCAACATGAGGAACAGGCAGGGGTTAGATCAGGAATCAAAGTGTCACATCCAGTCAGTACATTGGCAAACAAACATTACTATGTATCTTTGCACAGGCTACCAACACACACCAATTGCTCAGACACCCTATCACAGGGAGAGTGCCTTAAAGAGAACCTGTCATCAACTTTATGGTGACCTCACTGAGGGCAGCATAAAATAGGGACAGAAATGCTGATTTCAGCGTTGTGTCACTCATGAGCTAAATGTAAGCGGTTGCCGAGAACCAGCATCATAATCATTGCAGCTCAGGCCTTAAAAAGAGTCAAATCTACCTGAGGAGAGTCACGGTTATTCATAATCTCCTACTCTCCCCACTCATCAGCTGATGATTGGCAGTTCTCTCCTATGGAGAAATGGAGAAAACTAGGTAGAAGACTGTCAATCATCAGCAGTTGGCAGGGAGAGCAGGAATTCATGAATAACCATGACTCTTCTCAGGTGGCCGGGACTCTTTTCCAGGCCTGGGATACAATGTTTGTGATATTGTTTTCTCGGCAGCCACTTAATTTTAACTTATAAATGACATACCGCTAAAATCAACTCACCTGTCTCTACTTTATTCTGCCGTTGGTATGGGCAGCATAAAGTTGATGACAGGTTCCCTTTAAATACCTTAGGTAGGATAACCATAGATGGGAGAGATTAGGATACACGCTGGCTCTGGAAGAACTGTCAATGCAGGCAAAAAGCAGGCCGCAGACAAGCATGGAATGAATGGAGCAGCAAGACACTAAGGGGCACATACTACTGAAGCACAGGAACAGAGAAACTGGTAAGTGCTCTGGCAGCCATGTCTGCCAGGAACAGGGAGGTGCCAGTTGCCACGGATCTCCAGGTCACACAATTATGCTGCTCCATCTGTGATAGGAAGACATAGCAGAGGATGTCTTGACTATGACTAGTCCTTAGGAGTGACCTATAAGATGCAATTTATAGTCTTCCAACTAAGGCAAATTACTATATAAGTATTAGTAGATTATAATTAATGACAGGCTTCGTTATCTCTTAATAATATAAAAATGAGTTTCTGTCTGTCTGTTCTCTATGCGCGACCAAACTACTGGACCGATTTTCACCAAATTCGGCACACAGGTACATCAGGTGTCCAGGAAGGTTTTAGACCAGGTCTCATCTCTCTAGGACATACCGTTCCCGAGATATTCCCAAAATATGATCTCCATTAGCCAACATTACAACTGGGAACTTTGGTTTTAAACTCCAACTGCCATTCTCTGCAAAGGCGAACACAGGGAGGGCAGGTTTCCATAACAACCAGGTAATTATCAGCAGCTGAGGATCTCATCCATTTCTATTTACTGACACTGTTAAAGGTATTCCGGTTACCATAAATATAACTTATGTGTTTTTCTATTACTACAGTTCAGTAGTAATAAAAGATGTTTTCCTCCACTGCTGCCTATTGCGTGGGCTCATAAATAAGCATGGTATTGACCTTTAATTCAGGCCACCCTAAAAGAAGTACTTAAAACCCCCGCCACAGGTCTCACTAAGCCACACCCCCAACTCTGTCAGGCCACACCCCCTTTCACTCCGCAGCCAACAGAGATTGAAAAAATAAATGTAAAAATCAACTTCTGTCAGCTGCAGGGATGGGTGGGAGGTTGACTTTCTTTCTGCAACAACACACACAAACATTAAATAAAATAGATTAAATACACCCATGCGAAGCGTCTTGCTAATCCACGCCCCCGACTCTGTCAGGTCACGCCCCCTCCCACTCCGCAGCCAATGGGAATTGAAAAAATGAAGGTAAAAATAAACTTCTGTTTGCTGCAGGGGTGGGAGGGTGAATTTCTCTCTGCAACGACACACAAAAATTTTAGATGAAATAGACTAATTATAGACTACAACTGTTCTAAGCCTTTTGCTAAGCCACGCCCTGTCTCTGTCAGGCCACGCCCCCTCTCACTCCGCAGCCATTCTGCAACGACACACAGAAACATTAAATGAAATAGATTAAATGCACCTATGCGAAGCGCTTTGCTAAGCCACGCCCCGACTCTGTAAGGCCACGCCCCCTCTCACTCCGCAGCCAACAGGGATTGAAAAAATAAAGGTAAAAATCAACTTCTGTCAGCTGCAGGGATGGGTGGGAGGTTGACTTTCTTTCTGCAACAACACACAGAAACATTAAATGAAATAGATTAAATACACCCATGTGAAGCGTCTTGCTAATCCACGCCCCCGACTCTGTCAGGTTACGCCCCCTCCCACTCCGCAGCCAACGGGGATTGAAAAAATAAAGGTAAAAATAAACTTCTGTTTGCTGCAGGGGTGGGAGGGTGAATTTCTCTCTGCAACGACACACACAAATTTTAGATAAAATAGACTAATTATAGACTACAACTGTTCGAATCGTCTTGCTAAGTCACGCCCCCAACTCTGTCAGACCACGCCCCCTCCCACTCTGCAGCCATTCTGCAACGACACACAGAAACATTAAATGAAATAGATTAAATCACCTATGTGAAGCGCTTTGCTAAGCCACACCCCCAACTCTGTCAGGTCATGCCCCCTCCCACTCCGCAGCCAACAGGGATTGAAAGAATGAAGGGAAAAATAAACTTCTGTCAGCTGCAGGGGTGGGAGGGGGAATTTCTCTCTGCAATGACGCACAAAATTTTAGATGAAATAGACTAATTTCAGACTACAACCGTTCGAAGCATCTTGATGATCCACACCCCCAACTCTGCCAGGCCACGCCCCCTACCACTCCGCAGGCAACCGGGATTGAAAAAAATCAGCTGCAGGGGTGGGAGGGTGAATTTCTCTCTGCAACGACACACAAAAATCGTAGATGAAATTGACTAATTTTAGACTACGACCATTCAGTACTAATAAAAGATGTCTTTTTCCACTGCTACCCATTGCGGGTCCCCATAAATTACCATGTCATCGACCTGTAATTCATGCCACTCTGACCCCCGCCCCAGATCTCGCAAAACCACGCTCCGACTCTGTCAGGCCACGCCCCCTCCCACTCCGCAGCCAACGGGGATTGAAAAAATGAAGGTAAAAATCAACTTCTGTCAGCTGCAGGGGTGGGAGTGAAGTTGGATTTCTTTCTGCAACAACATACAGAAACATTAAATGAAATAGATTAAATATATCCGTGCAAAGCAATGTTTTCTTCCACTGTTACCCATGGCGTGTCCTCATAAATTACCATGGCATCGACCTGTAATTCTGGCCACCATCAAAAGAAGGACTTAAAACCCCGCCCCAGGTCTTGCAACGTCACACCTCCGACTCAGTCAGGCCATGACCCCTCCCACTCCGCAGCCAATGGAGATTGAACAATTGAAGGTAAAAATCAACATCTGTCAGCTGCAGGGATGGGAGGGAGGATGACTTTCTCTCTGCAACGACACACAGAAACATTAAATGAAATAAATTAAATATACCCGCGCAAAGCAATGTTTTCTTCCACTGCTACCCATGTGTTTCCTCAAATTACCATGGCATTAACCTATAATTCAGGCCACCCTGAAATGAAGGACTTAACCCCCCCCCCCCCCGTGTCCCATTAAACCACGCCCCCTCCCACTCCGCAGCCAATAGGGATTGAAAAAATGAAGGTAAAAATCAACTTCTGTCAGCTGCATTGACTTTCTCTCTGCAACGACACACAGAAACATTAAATAAATAGATGAAATATACCCAGGCGAAGCCGGGTCTTTCTGCTAGTTTGTAATAATTACCAAAAAACGGGCGCTTCCAACTTAGAATATCTCTATACTGGATACAGGTTACTAAAATATCACTTGTCAATGGGATTAAGTTTATGGAAAAATAAACCACATAAACACCTCAGTTGTTCTCTAACAATGAGGATGAGATGCTAAAACACATTAAAAAAAACGTATAGAAACATAGAAGATTGACGGCAGAAAAAGACCACTTGGTCCATCTAGTCTTCCCTTTTATTATCCTTTTATTGTTATCTTAGGATAGATACATGTTTATCCCAGGCATGTTTAACCCTTTCTACCCCGGAGGTTTTTTCGGTTCTGCATTTTCGTTTTGCGCTCCCTGCCTTCAAACAGCCATAACTGTTTTATTTTTCTGTTCACATAGCTGTATGAGGGCTTGTTTTTTGCGGGACAAGTTGTACTTTCCAACGCCACCATTTAATATTGCATATGATGTAGTGGGAAGCGGGAAAAAAATTCCAAATGGGGTGAAATTGCAAGAAAAACGCTATTCTGCTACAGTTCTACGGGTTTCTTATTTACAGCGTTCGATGTGCATTAAAACTGACCGGTTACTTTCATCCTACTGGTCAGTACGAATCCGGCAATACCTAATATGTATAGTTTTTCCTGCGTTTAGATGGTGATAAAATAATTAGAAAGTTGCCCTTTTTTTTTTTTCCCTTGTCATATCTTGACCCCTATAACTTTTTGGGATTTATGTGTACAGAGCTGTATGGGGGCTCATTTTTTGCGGGGCGGTCTGAAGTTTTTATTGATACCATTCTGGGGTGTGTATGACTTTTTGATCACTTTTTATTTAATTTTTTTTAGAAAAAAAAAGCGACAAAAAACGGTGAATCGCCATTTGGACGCTTTTTTCCGCCACACAATTCGCCGTATTGAAATTTTTTTTTTATATTTTAAAAGTACGGGCGTTTTCAGTCACAGTGATACCCATGATGTCGGCAGAAAAAGATTTATATATATTTATTGTTATTTAGGTATTTATTTTTTACTTATACGGAAAGGGGGTGATTTGAACTTTTATATCTTTTTTATTTTTTATATATTTTTTAACATTTTTTTTTTATTTTTCTGTGATTATTTTAAAGCTCAAATATCATCTGATCTATTGTGTTTTGTTTTTTTTCTTTATGAGCAATCATGGATTTACTAGATGCAGTTAAATCCATGAATTGCTCATTTCTTATCCTGGCCTGCCATCTAGTGGCCAGAATAAGAATTGCAGTTTGAAAACTGTAATCCTCACCAGCGAGGATTACAGTTTTCATATGGTGTACAGACACCCCGATTGGCCAATCGGGGCGTCTGTACACCACCCGGAAGCGTAGGCTTCCGGGTTCAGACGCATCCTGATGCCGTGATCACGGCATCAGTAAGGCCCTGGAAGTCGCCACCGACGAAGGTGAGAAGCGGCAAGTCTCTGCTGTTAGAAACAGCAGAGACTTGCCGGCCATGACGCCCGCCGCACCCGCGAGCGGGCGTCATGTCCCCGCACCGCCCGAGCGGCGTACATGTACGGCGCCGGTCGGGAAGGGGTTAAATTCAGTTACTGTGGATGTATCAACCACCTCTGCTGGAAGTTTGTTCCAAGCTTCTACTACTCTTTCAGTGAAATAATATTTTCTAATGTTGTTCTTGATTTTTCCCCCAACTAACCTCAGATTGTGCCCCCTTGTTCTTGTATTCAGTTTCTTATTAATAACCCTTCCCTCCTGAACTTTATTCAGTCTGTTAACATATTTAAAGGTTTCAATCATGTCCCCCCTTTCTCTTCTTTCCTCCAGACTATACATATTAAGAACTCTGAGTCTTTCTTGATAAGTTCTATGCTTTAGACCTTCCACTATTTTTGTAGCTCTTCTTTGGACCCGTTCTATTTTAGCAATATCCTTTTGAAGGTATGATTTTGGTTTAACTAGAAAGAGACTCCCATTCGTTCTACAGATGCACCAATCAGCTATGAAATTAAAACCAGGTGAAGTGAATACCACTGATTATATCATGACAATGGCATCTGTTAGTGGTGGGATATATTAGGCAGAAAGTGAACAGCCAGTTCCTGAAGTTGATGCGCTAGAAGCCGCAAAAATGGGCAATCATAACGATCTGAGTGACTTTGATGAAGACACTATTTACAGAATGGAACTGGTAACTGCATCACTATCCAACTTAGTTCAGTGGGAGCAGAGCTGCAGTTACCAACACCGCAATGGATGGTGCAGTGTAGTTCCCAGTGTCAGAGAAATCCTGAAACTGCTGATTGGAAGGAATGCTGGTGTTGGACCCCTTCTGATCTGATATTGATGGCCTATCATGAGAATAGGTCAATATCAAAATCCTGGTCAACCTCTTCAATGGAAAGGCCTCTTTCGGCTGAAATTGTTCAGGAATGGTTCAAAAATCCTGAAAAAGTGAGAACTACTGTCACCGTTCGGACCACGGCCAGTGAACCCCAAGACTGCTACCAGCCTTCCAAAGCCACTCTGGGTAGTATGAAACTAAGACTATTCCTAGGTGTTCATCAGGACCTACTACAAGCAGAATAGACTTGGCTGCTTGGGACCCAGGGTATGTCTGAGGAGCTGATAACAGGACACTGGTGCAGGTACACTGGTAGAAGACACAATGAATGCAGTACACGAGAGGTCAAATCCCAAAACTAACCAGAGTCAGATCCTGATTGGATTGATTTCCAGTCACACTTGAGGGGACCCCACTGACTTCTATGGGAGATAGTCTCAACAACAAGTCTCAACATATTAGGCTTAGTGGCCAGTGAGAAAATTGCCCAATTGTAGGTATTTAAAAAAAAAATATATATATATACATAAGGACATGAAAAAGTGAAACAAAAATTCTAAAAAATTAAAAAGGTGATTTAAACAATGTCATTTTCTGATGACACATTTTCAGTGAGTTCTACATTTCCATTTTCTTCCATAACTCAAAGTAAAGCGAATACCTGACCATTCCTTTTAAAAGGGGTTTAGTTGAGGTTAGGTCATCAATATCTGATCGTGGTCTGAATCTTGACTTCTGAATCAGTTCTTTGAAGTGCACCGCATCCTCTTCCTAGACCAGTGACATCACATTGATTGGTCACATGACCTAGGCGCTGCTGAGTGCCATTTAACTGAATTGGCCTGGGCTTCAATACTAAGCACAGCCATTATACAACATCTGAATGTGGGAAGGTAGGTGGCCGAAGATTGGACCCCCATGGATCAGATACTGATGACCTATCCTGAGGATAGGCCATCATTTTTTTTAAATCTTGACATCAATGCAGCGTAAAATACAGAATCAATAAATCTAATATGTTATATAAAAAATTGCCCTGTGAATCTGACCTTACAATTGCACATGCTTTAAGACATACATAGCAGGGAAGCTCGCAGAAAGAGTAGAAGGCTACAGCTTTATTTGGGTATGGCTGGGAAGTGTTGTGATTGGCTGTTATAGTTATTTCATATGTGTTTATTTTCTGATTGCAGATTTTTTCAATTCTATTTCCTGAACACGATTATGGTGGCTGTCATCTTGCCTGAGCTGTTCTTAACAGCATTTAGAAAGCATTAAGATAATTGCGTTACAGCAGCCCCATGGTCTATAGACACAATGGTCTGGAGGTGACCCTGTTGACTTAGGCTACTTTCACACTAGCGTTTTTAAATTCCGGTATTGAGTTCCGTTATAGGGGCTCAATACCGGAAAAAAACGCTTCAGTTTTGTCCCCATTCATTGTCAATGGGGACAAAACTGAACTGAAGACAACGGAATGCTCCTGAAAGCATTCCGTTCCGTCTTCAGACCGGAGGACAAACCGCAGCATGCTGCGGTTTGCTCTCCGGTCCAGGCATCCGCACCAAGACGGATCCGGAATGACCCCCAATGCAAGTCAATGGGGACGGATCCGTTTGGTGTGGACACACCAGTAATCCGGATCTGTCCTCCATTGATTTCCAATGGGGGGTCATTCCGGATCCGGCATACATACACACAGACATGCATACATACACACAGACATACAAACAAACATACAGACATACATACAAACATACAGACATACATACATACATACTCACATACTCCCGGGACGCCGGCAGAACGTCTTCACGCGCCTCCTGCGCGCTGCGATGACATTTCCCCACTGCGCCCAGCAGAGGGCGCTGTGGGGAATCGTCATCACTGCGCGCAGGAGGCGCGTGAAGACGTTCTGCCGGCGTCCCGGGAGTATGTGAGTATGTATGTATGTTTGTATGTATGTCTGTATGTTTGTTTGTATGTATGTCTGTGTGTTGTTTTAATGTGTGTCATGTGTGGGGCCGGAGCGCTGCTCCGGCTCCACACATGTATAGCGTTAGCACGGATCCGTCGGCACCCTTTAGGTGCCGGATCCGTGCTAACGCTAGTGTGAAAGTAGCCTTACATGGGAAAATTTTCTTGGCATGCTCTGTGCCCTGTAAAGAGGTCATTGTACAAGGGAAGAATAGATAAGCTTTGACAATCACCTATTGTGAATGGTGGATCCTGTCTTATCGGTGATTCTAATCCTGCCTGTAATGATATCACCTCTGTGTATAGATAAGCAGGTAACTGCAGTAAAGTTATCTGTACATACAAAGAAGTTGCACCTATTATTAGGCTTAGTGGCCAGTGCAAAAACTGCAGCATTTTATTAATTTTTTGTTTAAATATAGATATTGACACGGAAAATGAAAAATAACCACCACCAAAAATTCTTTAAAAATTTTAAACATAAAAATGTGATTTAAACAGTAGGTCATTTTCTGATGACCTATTCCCTTTAATGGGTGTGCATTGCTGTCTGGACAACCAGCAGCGGGGAAATGAGTAGGCAGCAGTATCGGTAAGGGTCTTTTTCAAGGCTATAAATATATGGTTTTTTTTTTTCTGACATCTTGTAAAATAAAGGTCCAAATTTACTAGTCCTGTAGATAACGTAAACTTAGGCTGTCTAGACCTGTGCCAAATTTATCACAGGGGCTCAATGGATGATAAATCTGGTGCAGGGATTGGCACTTTTCTCTACTGTTGGTTGGCTTCCTATAAGACAAATTTTCACACCATAATTTTGGTGCAAAATGGCACATTTTAGGCCTCGTCTCCACCCTTTCTGGTAAGCCCTAATCCTTGTCGAGCATTTCAGAAAAAAAACCTAGATGCACCAAGTTGCACCACTTTTACACATATTTTTGACACAGACAAATCAGTAAATCTAGTCCAAAGTGTTTTCTTAATTACACAAAACCAATGGAAAAACACACTTTATCTGGTAAAACATGCACCAAGGCCGAAACATGGCAGGCACAACGTTTAAGCATGACCTTTGCTCTTTGCTAAACTGGGGTGTATTCTTTCCCTTACATTCTTAGGGCTCATTCACACGACCGTGGTTTGGTTCCGCAGCCGAGCCACATATTTTGTGGCTCGGGTGCGGATCCATTCACTTCAATGGGGCCGCAAAAGATACGGACAGCACTCCGTGTGCTGTCCGCATCCGTTGCTCCGTTCCGTGGCCCCGCAAAATTTATAGATCATGTTCTATTCTTGTCCATTTTGCGGACAAGAATAGGCATTTCTATAATGAGCCGCACGTTCCATTCCGCAAATTGCGGAAGACACGGGCAGCATCCGTGTTTTGCAATTGTGGCCTGCAAAACACGGCACGTTCATGTGAACGAGCCCTTATGCGATATCTGGTCTACAGACTATAATCAGAATGTAAATTACAAGAACAAAGTCTGTGCAGAAACCGAACAAGCAAAAGTGCCGGGAAATGTGAACTCAATCTGTGTAATAAAAAAAACATCATAAATATCAAAATGGCAGTAATGTTTTCAGTGACAATTATTACTGTGCTAATATGTTTCTTTTAGACACGCTATTCACTTGTGATTCTTTACACACTCAGAGTAACCTCACGATCCTGGCCAGTAGATGATAATTTGCAAATATACATATATTTCTGGAGTCGTTTTCTGAAAACTGTAGCTTTTTATGACCAACACCACAGTGTGCTGGAACACAAGCTGCAGCCACACAGTCCGTTCATACCTCACCCTTCACAATCAATGCTTCACCTGCTCATATGGTGTGCACCTGTGATTTGTTGGCACAAGATACAAGAAATGCATAAAGTACAACGCCAAGTAACCCTCTAGTGACTCTAGAGACAATATATTATTAGAGTTCATGTTCCATATTGCATTCCATTTTGGTAACACTATCACACCTCCCAGGTGAAAAGGTGAGCTCCATGGCCACTGCATGCTGCTCAGATGTCTCATGTGTCTCAGGTATCAAAAACACCTGTACAAAACTATTTACTTCTAGCCTAACATAAAAAATAAAACCAACCTCACATTAATTTTCCCTGTAATGCCTTTGGGCATAGAGCCTACTGATTAATCATGGCTAAGGAATTAAAACTTTTCCCAGAAGATGTACAGGTTCATGGACTCTTCCGATATTTTCAAGCTAACAATGAAAAGTCCACATGTAGCACTCTCATTCCATTTTTCACTTCAACAAGCAAGGAGAACATCACAGGGCAGTTTCTTCTCTGGATACAGTTATTTCCTCTTGTAAGTAATCCATGTTCTATTGTAATGAGTCATCGTAAAATGTCATCTTTGTGCAAAATAAAAACGGTGTCAACAAAATGTGTGGACTACACCCTAAACGAACTATATTACAGTGTGAATCTAGATTAATCTAGTTGTGAACAGCAATGACCTAAATAAGTAATTATTATTACAACCTCTTCCATCTCTTCAGGGTTCACCATTGACCCTACACTGAAACTTCCCGGTGGGTCCATGCCGAGGGGACAGCCAGCCAGGTAAGTAATGATCTGATGCTCTCCTCTTGACTAATTAATTCAACTGGCCACCACAGAGGGGCATTTTTTGGGGAGGTATTAGTGCTACTGGGGCAGCATTTTATTTGGCTCTAATGGCGTGGTAATTATGTTTCCACCTACTCAGGTTGGCCCTGCTTTCTGTTAATTTAAGCCTGCCTACAACATGGGGTCACGTTTAGGCTTCATTCACACGTCCGCAAGTGTTTTGTGGTCCGCAGATCACCGCAGATCACTGCATTTTGCGGACCGCACATGGCCAGCTCTATAATAGAAATGCCTGTTCTTGTCCATGGCTGTGGACAAGAATAGGACATGTTCTATTTTTTTGCAGGGCCGCGGACCGGAAGTGCGGATGCGGACAGCACACTGTGTGCCATACACATCTTTTGCGGCCCCATTGAAAATGAATGGGTCCGCACCCGTTCCGCAAAGTTGCGGATCTATTTTTAGGACGTGTGAATGGAGCCTTAGTTTTTTTTTCCAGGGTCACTTTAAGTTTCCAGTCTCAATGTTGCTAATGGGGAACATGTGCACAAAGCGCACGGCCGTCTGACCAATTGCAGGCCGTTCCACCAATCAGGAGTTCTGGCTGGCCAGCCAATCTGGAATCTTTATCAGTGGATCAATCAGGGGTCTGATATGGTGACTGATCCGAATGCTATTTTTGAGACTGCTTTGTGCTGTTACCTGTGCCAGGCATTGTCTCCTACAACCTGGTACGATTGAGTTTTGACTGTATATCTCTGTGTTTCTCACTCAGCATTCAATAGACTACTTTATTGGTTTAACCCTTGCCAGCCATTCTGGTTTGACTCTGCTCTGTCTCTGACACTGTTTTGGATCTCGGCAGGCTTGGATGTTCTCTGCTGTTAACCAGTAGTGATCTTTGGCTCCATTTAGCAATGGTTTCCACCTGTTTGTTTCAAAGGTTGGCAACTACTATATAGTGATCCCTCAAGATACAATGGCCTCAAGATACAATATTTTCAACATACAATGGTCTTTTCTGACCCATCGTAAGTTGAAACTAGTCTCAACATACAATGTATCAGACTCAGATCCAATCGTTCAAGGACACTTCTCTGGTAAAAGGCTGTATTAGTTACTAGTTAGCGGCTATTCCTAATGTAAGGACTTGTTTTATCTGCTTATTTTTCTTAAATATTAATTTTCTCTTATCTTGGATGACATTTTGGGGCTTTGGAACCGATTAGGCTACTTTCACACTTGCGTTGTTAATTCAGGTACTGAGATCCGGCAGAGGGTCTCTATACCTAAATTAAACTGATCTGTTTTGATTTTGCACATCAGGATTCATCCGTTCCGTTAGGATGCAGTTGTGTGATATCAAAACTGAAAAAAAGGGATCAGGCACTAAATACATTGAAAGTCAATGGGTGACGGATCTGGTTTTTTAGTCTCCTTAAAAAACTGATCTGTCACCATTGACTTACATTGGTTTCAGTACCTGATCAATTTCTTTCAGTTTTTATGACCAGACACAAAATTACAGCTTGCTGCGGTTTTGTGTCCGCTCACAAAACTGAAAGCTGCCTGAACTGAAGACATCCTGATGCAGCCTGAACGGATCTCTTTCCATTCAGAATGAATAGGGACAAAACTAATCAGTTTTTTTCCGGTATTGAGATCCTCTTCCTGATCTCAATACCGGAAAACCACAACACAAGTGTAAAAGTAGCCTTACTCAACTTACAATAGTTTCAACATACAATGGTTGACCTGGAACCAATTAATATTGTAACTTGAGGGACCACTGTATAGACAATACCTGTACAGGAGTTAATGGGTGAAAATCTGGGGTCCCTTAGATACTGCTAACCACAGTGGCTGACCAGCTCAAAGTCAGATTGTGGAAGCACTATTGTTAAACAGGCGTAACATATTTTGAGTAATGGCACGAAAATCAGCTTTCATGCAACTTGTATCAGATAGCTGCCTGTGTGGTAGTCATTAGAGCAGGACTATCTATCTATCTATCTATCTATCTATCTATCTATCTATCTATCTATCTCTAATTGTGGCCAGTAGTATTATTTTAGAAGTATGCAGTGTTATTGAACTACTATGTCTTCAAGGTTTTGTAAGGCTACTTTCACACTAGCGTTTTAAAATTCCGGTATTGAGTTCCGTCATAGGGGCTCAATACCGGAATATGCTGCGGTTTGCTCTCCGGTCCAGGCATCCGCACCAAGACGGATCCGGAATGACCCCCAATGCAAGTCAATGGGGGCGGATCCGTCTGGTGTGACCACAATGGTAACCGGATCCGCCCTCCATTGACTTTTAATGGAGTTCATGACGGATCCGTCACCACATACACACAATACACACATACAGACATAGACATACACATAAACATAAACAGACATATATACATACAAATACACATACATACTTACATGCTCCCCGGCAGGTCTCCAGAGCGTCGGAAGGACAGGACGGCGCGCACAGATGACGATTCCACCAGGCGCCCAGCAGAGGGCGCTGTGGGGAATCGTCACCTGAGCGAGCTGTCCTGCTCCTCCGGCGCTATGAAGACCTGCCGGGAGCATGTAAGTATGTATGTGTATTTGTCTGTGTATATGTGTGTGTGTCTGTGTGTATGTATGTACTGTGTGACATGTTAAGATAATGGGTTGCATCAAAAGGGGCATAGATGCCCGTGATGAGAACATAGTCCTGCCACTTTACAAATCACTAGTCAGACCACACATGGAGTACTGTGTACAGTTCTGGGCTCCTGTGAACAAGGCAGACATAGCAGAGCTGGAGAGGGTTCAGAGGAGGGCAACTAAAGTCATAGCTGGAATGGGTGGACTACAGTACCCAGAAAGATTATCAAAATTAGGGTTATTCACTTTAGAAAAAAGACGACTGAGGGGAGATCTAATAACTATGTATAAATATATCAGGGGTCAGTACAGAGATCTCTCCCATGATCTCTTTATCCCAAGGACAGTGACCATGACGAGGGGACATCCTCTGCGTCTGGAGGAAAGAAGGTTTGTTCACAAAAATAGAAGAGGATTCTTTACGGTAAGAGCAGTGAGACTATGGAACTCTCTGCCTGAGGAGGTGGTGATGGTAAGTTCACTAAAAGAGTTCAAGAGGGGCCTGGATGTATTTCTGGAGGGTAATAATATTACAGGTTATAGTTACTAGATATGGGTTGTTGTTGATCCAGGGAGTAATTCTGATTGCCTGATTGGAGTCGGGAAGGAATTTTTTCCCCTAAAGTGAGGAAAATTGGCTTCTACCGCACAGGGGTTTTTTGCCTTCCTCTGGATCAACTTGTAGGAAAACAGGTCGAACTGGATGGACAGATGTCTTTTTTTTCGGCCTTATAAACTATGTTACTATGTGTGGGGCCGGAGCGCGGTTCCGGCTCCACACATGTCGCTGCGGCAGTCCTGATCCGGCAGCACCCTTCACCTGCCGGATCAGACCTGCCGCTAGTGTGAAAGTAGCCTTATATTATATAATCACTATATGGCAGAATTATTTGGGAGCTATATGATACTTTTATTAGGAACTCTATTGTATAGGTACTGAACAGCACTGTCACTGGATCTTTAATATGACTATATTAGTCTGTATTGAACCATTATCTCTTCACTTTATGTAACATATTTAAATATATGGCAGTACAGTGTGGCCATTAAATCATGCTATTATTTATATAGTTTTAGTACTTAGGTGTTACATGGCACTGCTGTCAGGGCTAGATTATGGCAATAATACTCTTCATTTTCCCAATTTCAGCCCACATCCCACGCTATGTATACGTAATACATTAATATGTCACTTGATTTGACAAGAAGGTCCAAAGACATGGGAAAAGCAGAATTAGGAAGGCTCCAGATTACTATTCACTGAAATCAGCTCTTTTTTACTTCTATGGTTGCTGTTAGTGTTGAGCAAAGTTACAAAAACTTCAAATTGGCTGCTTCGCCAAATTTCACAAAGAAATTTGCTTCGCTACGAATTACTGCCTCACACAGCACATTTCTTTGTAAGTGGCAGGAGCAATAATGGGGAATGGCAATGGCTCCCCCAACCACCCCCTCCCCCATCATCATTGAACTCCTCAGATGCTGCATTTATCGCTGATCACGGCATGTGATGTAAAAATGGAGGCCTTTCAAGGGTTAAAAAAATAATAATACTCACCTTATCCATTTGAGCACGAAGAGGCTGCCGCGGCCATCTTGGTTGAAGATCCTGCGCAAAATTTCGTGCATATGTCACCCCACATGAGATTTCACTCAGGATCTTCAATCAAGATTTTTTTTACGCCATTTCAGGGCAAATTGATTTGTTATCACGAAACACAAGGAAATTCGGCTTCCCTGAAATTCGGATCAAAGTCCACTTCGGATACTTCCATTCGCTCAACCCTAGTTGTTATTCCAGTTTAAATATCATGTATTACCATTAGTATCTCTTAAAAGGCAAATCTAAAGTCATGTGATTTTTTAAGAAAAAAAAGATGATCATTTAAGGGTCGGTCTTGCCAAAATATTTTTTTAACTGGTAAAAAAAAAAAAAAGTGTGCTCTCGTTCCAATAATTTCCAGGTCCCCGCCTGGCCTCAGCTTCCTACTCCCTCTTAGGCTAGGGCTACACGACGACATTGTGTCGCGCGACAATTTTTATAATGGAAGTCTATGGTGTCGCACTGCGACATGCGACATGCTGCGACTGCGACACGACAGTCGCAAAAAATCCATTCTGTCGTCATGTAGCCCTAGCCTTAATCATTGGCTGATGAGGGTCATTGATGCAGCCTGCCATTGGCTGAATATTAATTTTCTGAATGTCAAAAAGAAACAGGAAGCAGTGATAGGTGGGAACCCAGAAATCATCATAGCTTGAGCAACAGGCGTTCAGTGAGGTATGGCTGTATCAAAAAACCTGAACAAAACCATGACTGAAACCTGCGCACATATAAGCACCCTAATGAAGGGCCTAAAGGCCACACCTGATGTATGCTGCCTACCAGCTGGACATTGATGACCTAGGTAATGGAAATAGTACTTAGTCTGTACAGTGGATAAGTTCACTATAATGACTCATTTAGTAGAATCAACCCAGCTGACAAAAACAAAGCAAGCACGTTGCTGCTCATGCTGATAAGTATTTCATGCCGTGCCTCTCTCTTCCCAGCTGGGATGTGACCCGCAGCAGGGTCTAATTGGAGAGGGATGCAAAAAAAACTTCTTGATAAATTGAGAACGTTGCAGGTCAAAACACAGCTGACACGTTACAGCAATAAAACAAATCCAAGAAATCAAACAGCAAAATCAAATAAAATGTGTTTTGGTAAACTTCTTCAATATCATATTCATATGCAAGGAATTGAATCTTTCCAGATGCCAAAACATCAGCTACATATAAGGATCAAAAAAGTGGACAACAGTAAAAGAAAGAAGATCCCAGGCTGCAAATCACTCACTGCTAACTAGTTACAGGTGCGAGCAATAGCGGCAGATGACAAATATTAAAATGCAATAGCTCTGGAGTGATGACATGTGTGTTCATAATACAATCATCACAAAGTGCAGTCAGGCACCTGTTTAATATTTGTTTTTCTATTTTTAAAAAATATTGGCCAGACTGCTAAAAACAAAAAAGAATAAAAAGCCCACCAACAGCTCCTAATAAATGCTATAAAGATTCATAAAAAGCGACTACACAAAATCATGCTGTGGAGTTCATCACGCAGACTGGACTGGTAAGGAATGTTTTTGTAAAACTCCTAGGATTGCCAAACTTTTCGCAAGCCTGCCTGGGTGTGCTAATATGCCCTTGCCTTTATTAGGTATATTTATACGTAGAAGTTGAGGTGCTGTTAAAACATGCATCACAAACGCACCAAATTGCAGTTTTTCCAATGAGGTTTTGATGCTGTTTTAATTGCCCCCCAACAGCTGCATGAGAACATACTGTTAGTGTATGTTCAAATCTGCACTCCGCATTTTTTTCCCATAATTTTTTTTTTTTCGAAAAAAAAAAAATTAAGGAAGTGCCATTACATGATGGACAACTTGATGGATGACTCATGTTTCCGTTATGGTGTCCATCATTTTTTTTTTTTTACGCTTTATCTAAAGGGCATCTGTCTTGTTACATGTGCACTTGGCAGCTGAAGACATCTGTGTTGGTCCCATGTTGTTTCATATGTGGCCGCATTACTGAGAAAAATGATGTTTTAATACAGGAAAATAAGTTTCTGGGAGCAACAGGGGTGTGGCCATTACACCTAGAGCCTCTGCTCCCTTTGCAACTGCTGCACCCTCTCCACTTTGATTGACATGGCCAGGCAGAAAAAACTTCATCACAACTGGCCCTGTCAATCAAAGTGGAGAGTTTTCCAGGCCTGTACCTGTGGAGAGAAGACACTTTGAGAAGTACTTACCTGTCTGTTGCGTCACCAATTCTGTGATTCCAGCAGGGATCATGTGACCTCCCAACTGGCTGCAGGCTCTTTCTCTGATGTAGCAGCCATATATGCTTTTTTTCTTCCTGTTCAGCTACATCTAAATTATGCAGCCGAACAGGAAGTAAGAGGTGCACATTCAGTGACAACGTCAGAAGAAGAGACCATAGCCAGTTGGGGGTCACATGAACCCAGCTGGGATTATGGAATCAGTGGAGTGATGGAAGATTAAAGGGGTTCTCCAAGTTATTTTTTTGTTTTTTGTATGTTTCTAACTAGTCAAATATAATAGCTTTTCCATGTACTTTGTGCTTCTACAGCTGCTGGTTTCTCAGATTTCACTCAGGGTCACATGACCTGTGATGTCAGCTTCTCTCCCTGCTCTGCTGATGTTTCGTGCACAAGCAGATAAGAGTCTTTACAGGAGACGTCACTGTGCTGGCTACATTCCCTGCACTGCGGGCTGCTGCTGCTCTCTCCTTGGATTTTTTCAGATAAAACATTAACCCCTTCAGCCAACACAGACTCAGGGCTGAAGGCTTTACTACAGTAGCTGCAGGCAGTGAGGAGACAAATGCTGGGCCCAGGAGCTGATAGAAGAGTTCCTCAGAGCATTGCACAAGAAAGGTAGGGGGATGTTCCTGTGTGTACTGTATCAGCAGTGACACTGTACAGCTGGGACTTGTTGTCCTACACATACAACATGCTGCACAGTATCCTAGCAGGCAGACATTTCACTCAGGGCAGCACCTGTATTCACTCCCTTTGCAGAGCAGGGGGAGGGGCAGAGAATGTTGTTATTGCATGTAAACAAAGGCCAGACGAGAACCAGGGAAATGAGGAAATATAGATTTTTTTTGCCTAAAACTTGCTTAACTTAGTTATACATTGCTGCCCATCAGATTTACAGTGCTATATATTTCTTTTTTCAAAACTCGGACAACCCCTTTAAGTACTGCATAAAGTGTTTTCTCTCCACAGGTTAAAAAATAGCAACGTTCGTGTAAATACATCCTAACCTGTAGATCAAGGGCACAGACAGCACACTGAAAGGTGAAAATTAAATAATGCCAAACTTGAACTATCCTATAGGCAGCAATGAAAACATGTATGGAAAGTTACAACTAATCAAGTATTTGCTTATATTGTATATTATGTATTATATATCATGACTATTTAATCAATTTCTCCTCCCGTATATTCATTTTTCATGTCTCCCCTGGAGATTCAGACTTGGTCATGTGATTTTTGATCCCTCTAATAAGGACTTCAGGGAGAGGTGCCAAGGAGATAAGGGTTCTTTTTATTGTACAGCAATGGTCAGCAAGCCATTACCATTATGCCAAGAGAGAATACTGCTGCTTTGTTAACATTTAATTATGTGAAAACGTACAAACAGATGGATTAACACTGAGCAGTGACTTCAGGGATATAACCCCAGGGTTCATGGAGTTAATGAATTTGTCTTGAATGTGCAAATACTTAACAGACGTTTTGAATGGGAATTTCTGTTAGTAAATATTTGTCCTGACACTAATGTCATGGAATTTGCACTAGAACTGCCCCAAAACTAAAGCCTGTACTGCTTAAAGGAAATGTGTCATCAGAAAATAGATTATTGCTTAAATCATGTTTTTATGTTAAACATATTTTTAATGATGTTATTTTTAATTTTCCATGTCAATATCTATAGTTAAACAAAAAAACATAAAATCCTGCAGTTTTCGCACTGGCCACTAGGCCTAATAATAGGCACCACTTCTTGGTCTGTACAGATCACTTTACTGCAGTTATCTACTTATCATTACAGGCAGGACTAGAATAACAGATATCACCTCTGTGTATAAATGACACAGGATAAACATTCAGAATAGGTGATTGTCAAAGGTTATCTACTTACAGGATAGCAGGCTGAACAGGGTGGACAGATGTGTTTTTTAAGCCTTACAAATTATGTTACTATGTTACGCCCTACTGACCTCTGCCCCGGTCACAGAGCATGCCTAGAAAACTCTCCCATAGAACTAAATGAGGTCCCCTCCTGTCCATTGTCTATGGTCCATGTAGCTGCTGTAAAGCAATTTTCGAAATGTTGTTAAAGGTGTTGTCCACTTTCTGGTTATAGCTGACCAATGTGTTTGTGAGATGATTATATGGCACTTACTAATATAGCCTTTGTTGAAATTCGGCACTATTTTCCATTGTTCATAAGGTACACAAAGTCTTTTCCACTGTCCACACAGAGGGCCTGTCCATAAGATGGCTGCTGATGGAGGGTCACATGACCAGACAAATCACCTCCATTTGCCTAGTCCCATGACCCTCCTTCAGCACAAAAGACTTAGCAAACAATGGGGCATATCTTATGAAATATAGAAAATGGAGCAGAATTTTATTAAAGGCTATATAAGTAAGTGCCATATTGTCAGCTTATGCACATATTGGTCACAAGTAGCCAGAAAGTGGCCAACCCCTTTAAAAACATCTCAGGCAAGATGGCAGCCCCCAAAATAATGTCCAGGAAACAGAATAAAAAAATTAAAACAGATGAGAAAAAGGTTGTGTGTCGCTATCTGAGTTTAACTGGCAGAAAAAAAAATTGGGTGTCACATTTCTTTTAAAAATTCTGGACAGCAAATGGATAGCAATATGCAGGTGTTTATAGAGCACTGATCACCAGGCTTTGAGTTTGCATCAATTTTACTTTATGATAAAACCTATTGGGAGCTTTTAATTCAACATCTATTACATTTTAATTGTATTAGTTGAATTTTTATTTTTTTTTTGAAAATTTCAGTCTCAAGAGCTTGTCTTTTTTCTGGATGAGTCTGTGCATTTTAGATGGTAGAAATACTCAAATACTCAGAATGACCACTTTTGTTTAGGGTAAGGCCACAGGGTCAGCTTTTCTGATGACATTTTGGAAGCAAAAATCAGGAGTGAATTAAAAAAAACAAAAGAAGAGAATTTGTATCTGTCCCTTATACTTTCTCCCCTTTTTATAACCCACTCCTGAATCTGGCTTCCAAAACTGCATCAGGCCAGGGGGAGCTGGAGCACACCCTGATGACCATGGTATTTGAAGGACACCCGGGGGCACCATTGGCCCCAGCACTGCCATTGTTGGGTCTAATGGTTTATAATGACAGCCGTGGTGCTACAGAGTAACCTTACCAATCACTATGCTGCCTATCACTCCTCCGGGATACTGAGAAACCTTCATAATACGGCTCATGATGGAGGATGCCACAATTTTTTTTCCTATTGTAATATTGCTGTGTGCATAAGGACTAGTGTTGAGCGAAGCATCCGAAGTGCAATTTAGTCTGAATTTCCTTGCACTTCTTGGTAACGAATCATTTTTCCTAAAATGGTGGCTGGAGTTGGCTGAAAGAACGTAAAAAAAAAATACCTCATCCACTGCACTGAGCGTAATGACATCACCTGCGCTCCCAGTGTGATCTCATGGTGACATCATCACTGATGATGTCACCACATGATCATGCTAGGAGTGTGTGGTGACTTCATCACGTTCAGCGCAGGTCTTTTTCAAGAGAGGAATGGACTGCCTCTGCACGAACACGTGGATGAGATGATTTTTTTTTAAAACCCAAAAGGCCATATTGAACAAACATATTACCGTTTTTAACGGCCATTAGATCAATGCACTTCTGTTTAAGCAGCCATTAAAAACGGTCCCATTGATTGAAAGGCTGAATGGGGTTTTAACATAGCGATTTGTGACAAATTAATTTGTAACAAATTGAGTTTCTTGTCAAACTTCAGTGAAGCTGCTGAATAGAATCTCTCAAAACTTCTAGTGGGGACTAATGCTCATTTTAACAGTACCGTCCAATTAAAAATGTGTATAGCTCCACAGTAATCAATATTAATGAAGAGTAGGGTGGACCCTCTGTTGTTAGATAATAGCCAAATGAACACATTTTTCAAATTGATGCAACTCATACAAAAATCTTGCTTTGGTGCCCAGGTACAACACCACTCTACAGTCATGGCCAAAAGTTTTGAGAATGATACAAATATTAATTTTTAGAAAGTCTACTGCTTCAGTTTTTATAATGGCAATTTGCATATATTCCAGAATGTTATAAAGAGTGATCAGCTTAACAGCAATTACTTGCAGGGCTGGAGATCAATCTGTCATGATTAAGTAAGAATGACACCACTGGACACTTTAAAAGGAGGCTGGTGCTTGGCATCATTGTTTCTCTTCTGTTAACCATGGTTATCTCTAAAGAAACACGTGCAGTCATCATTGCACTGCACAAAAATGGCCTAACAGGGAAGAGTATCACAGCTAGAAAGATTGCACCTCAATCAACAATCTATCGCATCATCAAGAACTTCAAGGAGAGAGGTTCCATTGTTGCCAAAAAGGCTCCAGGGCGCCCAAGAAAGACCAGCAAGCGCCAGGACCGTCTCTTAAAAGTGTTTCAGCTGTGGGATCGGGCTACCAGCAGTGCAGAGCTTGCTCAGGAATGGCAGCAGGCAGGTGAGAGTGCATCTGCACGCACTGTGAGGCGGAGACTCTTGGAGCAAGGCCTGGTCTCAAGGAGGGCAGCAAAGAAGCCACTTCTCTCCAGAAAAAACATCAGGGACAGACTGATATTCTGCAAAAGGTACAGGGAGTGGACTGCTGAGGACTGGGGTAAAGTCATTTTCTCTGATGAATCCCCTTTTCGATTGTTTGGGACATCTGGAAAACAGCTTATTCGGAGAAGACGAGGTGAACGCTACCACCAGTCTTGTCTCATGCCAACTGTAAAGCATCCTGAAACCATTCATGTGTGGGGTTGCTTCTCAGCCAAGGGAATCGGCTCTCTCACAGTCTTGCCTAAAAACACAGCCATGAATAAAGAATGGTACCAGAATGTCCTCCGAGAGCAACTTCTCCTAACCGTCCAAGAGCAGTTTGGCGATCAACAATGCCCTTTCCAGCATGATGGAGCACCTTGCCATAAAGCAAAGGTGATAACTAAATGGCTCAGGGAACAAAACATAGAGATTTTGGGTCCATGGCCTAGAAACTCCCCAGATCTTAATCCCATTGAGAACTTGTGGTCAATCATCAAGAGACGGGTGGACAAACAAAAACCTACAAATTCTGACAAAATGCAAGCATTGATTGTGCAAGAATGGACTGCTATCAGTCAGGATTTGGTCCAGAAGTTGATTGAGAGCATGCCAGGGAGAATTGCAGAGGTCCTGAAGAAGAAGGGTCAACACTGCAAATATTGACTTGCTGCATTAACTCATTCTAACTGTCAATATAAGCTTTTGTTACTCATAATATGATTGCAATTATATTTCTGTATGTGATAAAAACATCTGACAAACACACATAAAAACCAGAGGGCAGCAGATCATGTGAAAATAGAATATTTGTGTCATTCTCAAAACTTTTGGCCATGACTGTATATACCAAAGAGCAGGCAAGAGGAAAATTATTAATTATTTCAGAGCAATAAAAAACTTTATGATTCGTTGTTTGTTTTCTATCTGCACTGGTACATATACAAATAAACTAAAAATTTATTGGTTTCCAGTGAAGTAGATATATGTACTGCAACACCAATGTATTACTATAACACTATTAACAGTGGACCCCCTAAGCTGCAGTTTGCTTTGCATAGATTTCAGTTCTGGCATACAGACTTGCACTGATGCACCAAAAATAGATGTGTGTCTAATAATTGTGGCTCATTTGACTTCAGTGGGGGATAGGTTAAGGCCGACATGTAAAACACTGGTCTTAACAAATTCCCTCCTCATACAGGATTTGCCTAGTATTCATCAATTACCCCTTATACAGGGATGTGTTGTTCACAGCAGTGTATCCCCAGATATGAATCCCAAAGTGCATAGTCTTGGATTATTGGCACTAGTGTAGCAGTGACAGAAGAGTAGTCAGAAGCCAGGCTGAAGTCTACAAACGGTTGTAAGCAAAGAGAAGATAGAACAAGACAAGGTCAATACCATAAAGGACAAGAAGGTGGTAGTCCAAGGGTTAACACAAGTGGGTAGTCAGAGGAAAAACAGGTCAGCAGCAGGAGTCAATAGTCAGGAAAAAGTTAATCACAACAGATAATCTGCTTAAGTGAATAACTATCATGAGATGATGTGTAGAGGTTGGAACACGGTTTAAAGAAGTTGTCTGGTTTCAGGTGGAAACTGGACAACCCCCAGTATGCGCCTGAAATGTAAAACAGGAGTACTTACCTGACCTGTGTACTCAATGAGGCCAATCATTGGCTGCAGTGGTCACATGTTGTTGATGCAATGTCACCGCTGCAGCTCAGAAAATAGAGCCTAGCTAGGAGAATAAGAGTGATGGCGCAGGACCTGTTCTTTAGTTCAGGTGGTTCCCAGGGGTTGTCCGGTTTCTTCTTCAGTCGCCACAGAAGTGTGTGCTGCAGATCACCTAGCAACTGGATGGGTATCACACTGTTCATATAAAACCCATTATTTCCTGATAAATATAATTTTACAGTATATACGGCTTATAGTACATGATTACCTAAATCTTATCACTGAACCAGTTCAAGAGCAGGGTCCCCAATCAGAGGGGGAATACAGCCCCCCACAGGTTTTAACAAGGCTGTTGAGCATCAATGTAGAGCAGCTCATATCTCCAGTGATCATATGATCACTAAGACTGGAGCAGGAAGTAGCCTCGCAGCTTCCTGATCTGTATACACAGCATTCATAGAAAACTGTGTATACAGCGAACATTCTCTATGAGGAGCCCTGCTGTCACTGATAGCTGATCCTCTTGTAGCTGTGTGATCAGCATGCAGCTCCCAACCCTGCAAGGATGTTCAGAAATGTCCTTGCAGAGTTACATGCTCACCACCCAGTCTACGGGTGGTCAGATAGTGGTTAAATAACATGCCCTGATTGCAGGACTGATATCTATACCCCAATGATTTCTTCCTAGAATTTTTCTTGCAGCTGTATGCAGTCTCTAGACGGTTCCTGTTAGTGTATGTGTTTGTACCGAAACCTGTGGAAGCCTACCTATCAACTCTCAGTTAAGCTGCTTCCTTCAAGATGAACAATCATGCACTTGTAAATTTTGCTGCAGGTGCCTAGGGGTGTCAGCTGGCCTCTGTTTATTATTGGTGTGCTGTGTACAGGGAGACCGGCCAGGCCATCAGAGACAGCCCTATGCAAACGGGTCAGGGAAATGAAAATAAAGCTTGTGCTGCTGAAACTGCTAGGGTCTGAGGTTTTTCTGGCAAGACCTTCCTGAGTTCCTCTTAGGTGCTACTTAAAAATTGCTACTT
Source organism: Rhinella marina (assembly GCA_900303285.1). Lineage (NCBI taxonomy): Eukaryota > Metazoa > Chordata > Amphibia > Anura > Bufonidae > Rhinella > Rhinella marina. The sequence continues at coordinate 114,863 of ONZH01000970.1, forward strand.
GTTTGACTTGGAAGAGACTTCACATAACACGGCCTATGTGAGATATGTGTAGCACGGAAACCAGATGTGTGCAGGTGTGCTGCTTTTTATTTTAAGTTTTACCAGAGGAACACTTCCTTTGCCTATTTCTAAGGGGGTTCTCTTCTTTCAGAAGTCTGTTTATAAAATTTGTTTTGGAGGGGAAAAGGTGCTGTAAAACAGCCAAGGCTTCATTTGCATGATTTTGAACTTTATTTAAAGTGCTCTTATTTTATTTAAATGAGTGAAATATGCCAGCACCTGTCTAAATTCTACAGTTGTCTTACTTACCAGCGCATCATTATGAGATGTTCTTAATCTGTTCATCAAATCAAATTGTAGGTATGAACACGTCTTATGCCACTTGAAGACAATGAAGAGGTGAATAGGAATCTGACCAAGGACAACATGCATGGAGTTTATATCTTCTACCTGTATTTATGTGGGTTTCCTCTGGGTACTCTCCAATTTCCTCCCACACTCTACAAACAAACTGATAGGTTAATTCAGAATTTAGATTGTGAGCTCCAATTGGGACATGGACTGATGTGAGCGATGACAGCTCTGCAGAATATGTAAGCGCTATAAAAATAAAATAACTGAGAAGGGATTAGGAAGGACTGATGTTAACAGAAGTGAGATATCCATTATTGCAGGAGATGTTTGAAACTCCAATAACAGTACCTAAAGGTAGGCGAAGCCACAAGCCAGTGTAAGAAAGTAGAGGGCTTTGGACCACTGCTCTTTAAAAGGCATCTGTCAGCAGGTTTGTACCTATGAAACTGTCTGCATGTGAACTTGGCAGCTGAAGGCATCCGTGTTGGTCCCATCTTCATATGTGCCCGCATTGCTGAGATGATTAAAAATTATGTTTTAATATATGCAAATGAGCCTCTAGGAGCAAAGGGGTGTTGCCATTGCAGAGAGAGCTGAGTCCATTGCTCCTAAAGGATCATTTGCATATAGTAAAACATAATTTTTCTCAGCAATGCAGGCACATATGAACATGGAACCAACACAGATGTCTTCAGCTGCCAAGTGCACATGTAACAGGCCAGTCAGTTTCATACGTATAAATCTGCTGACAGATGCCCTTTAAATATAGTAAGTACCTGTAGTGCACTGGGTAAGGGGGTATAGATTTATAGATTTAGTAATCAGAGCTGATTCTGTAGCAGTGGTTGTATCCACCATGAGGTCATTGACAATTTTTAGCATAATACTCCTAGAAAGTAAGTATTTGGAGGCAGATGTTGTCTTAAAATCTACATACAAATCTTCTTAAAAGGATATGTGGATTTACATATGGATCTTGATGAATTCTACATTTTCTGCAGAAATTAATACCATATTATTTTACTTTTATTTTCTCTAACCTGAAGTATTGTATTTCTCAACACACTTCTCTGCGCAGCACAGTAATCTAGTTGTAAGCACAATGGGTGTTCCTATTTACATATTCTGATTCAGCACGGTGAGACTTTAATGGACTGACCTATTTTCAAGAACATACAATATGTTCTCATTTCATCTTGACTATACATGTCATGGAAATATTATTTGTATTATAGCACTTTTTTATGACTTTCATTGTATTGAGCCTGGTATTGAAATGGTATCATATGATCTAATATATAAAGCTGAGTGTATGTGTGTCCGCAAAAGGAGTCCGCACCAGCACATTTACAATCACGAAATTTGGCACACAGGTACATCAGGTGTCCGAGAAGGTTTTAGACTGAGTCTCAGCTCTCTAGCACGTACTGTTCCTGAGATATTCCCAAAAATGCAAATATGGCACCATCACATGACCTACATTAGCCATTAGAAGCCTGAAGGTCTTTCTCCTCATATCCAACTGCCATACACATGGTCACATGACCCCTATCAGCCAATAGAAGCTCACAGGCCCTTAGTCTCCACATATACACAGTTTTACACCAGGTTTCCAAAACAACCCAGCCATTTTTCTTTACTGCTGTAGGTCAGCTTTAAAGGGGCAGGGTGCTGTAGATGACACTGTTAAGGGAGCAAAGTGCTGTTGAGGTCACAGCTGAGGGGGCAGACTGCTGTGGAGGTCACAGATAAGGGGACGGTCCACTATGGAGGTCAGTGTTAAGGGGCAGATTGCTATAGAAGTCTCTTTAAAGGGGGCGGGTGTTGTGGAAATCACTGTTAAGGAGTTAGGGTACTGTGGAGGTCACTAATAAAGGGGCGGCCGCTGTGGAAGTATTTAAAGGGGGCGAGATGCTGTGGAGGTCACTGTTAAAGGGGCGGGCACTTTGGCAATTACTGTTAAGGTGGCAGGGGACTGTGAAGGTCACTATTAAAGGGGCAGCTGCTGTGGGGGTCACTTTTAAGGCAGCAGGGTACTGTGGGGCAGGGAACAGTGGAGGTCACAGTTAAGGGGACGGTCTGCTATGGAGGTCACTAATAAAGGGGTGGCCACTGTGGAGGTCACTGTTAATGGGGTAGGCACTGTAGAGGTCACTATTAAGGGAGCAGGTAACTGTGGAGGCCACTATTAAAGGGGCAGCGGGGTACTGTAAGGTCACTGTTAAGGGAGTGGGGTTCTGTGGAGGTCACTGTTAAGGGAGCAGGGTACTGTGGCAGTCACTGTTAAAGGGGAAGTTGCTGTAGAGGTCTCTGTTAAGGGGGTCAGGATTGGTGGAGGTCACAGTTAAGGGGAATGTAACCTATAGTCAGTGTTAAGGGGCGGGTGCTGTAGAGGTCATTGTTAAGGGGGCGGGTCATGTGGAGGTCACTGTCAAGGGGGTGGGGTGCTGTGGTACTCACTGTTAAAGGGGCAGGCTGCTGTAAAGGTCAAAGCTAAGGGGGTGGGCTGCTGTGGAGGTCCCATTTTAAGGAGGCAGGGCACTGTGGGGGTCATTGTTAACGGGTGGGTGCTGTGAAGGTCACTGTTAAGGGGCGGGGTACTGTAGATGTCACTGTTATGGGGGATACACAAACATTAAATGAAATAGATGATAGTTTATTAATATTAATAAAGAAATCCAAGACACTTATAAGGAAACTTAAAGAATGAGGAGGTAGAACTTCAGTTTAAAATCAAGAAGACCTGTCACCAGATTTTACAACACAAACTCCAGAAATTATTACATAGCTTTCTTAAACCCCATACTTCAGCAGATTTGTACCTATAAAGCTGGCTGATCTGTGGCACGTGCGCTCAGCAGCTGAAGACATGAATATGTATATAGGCAATACTTTAACACTGTACTGTCCCTGAATAACCATAACTAACCAGAGATGCTCAGCCTTAGGCTGTTGCGTATTTGATTTTGGTGGCTGGAGTTAGTGGGGAAGAGAAAAAAGGAGAATCTGCCATGGGGAGCTGGTAAGCGCCCAGTTACAATGATACTGTGGAAGGCCATAGAAATAAATAGCTGGATAAATATACCTACATTTGACCTGACTATTTTGAGAGGACACATCACTTTAAAAAGGTTAACTATCATTGGAAGAAACAAGATAGATGGATGCAATGAAACAAATCACAAACGTAATTATGAAACCTGTATACTCCAACCGAGTATTAAAAATTACAGAGTATAACACAGCACTCATTTTAATTATTTTAAACACACATTATAGGTGATGTGTGAATTAACATCAATATATACAGTAGAAACCATCCATATGTTTCATATAGATCTAGATATAAACCACTCGTCTTCTATCTGGATTTACCATTAGCCAATATATAGAGCAAAACTGTACACAGACCCCATTTAGCAACATTGCAGGTCATACAGCTGTATAGATTTGTAAGGCCACTGTTTGCTGCATGTTCCAAGGCAATAGTTTTTTTTACTGTATAGAATCCAATAGAATGTGTTGTCTCCAAATGTAATCAGAGGAATAAGTAAGGGCTTTTTGCACAGAATGGTAACATCTGCATAAGGTGTTTCTGGTATTTTTATTATTTTTTGCAGTATGCATAGTAATAACTAAAATGCTATAGATGATTCCATTCTCCAATGCAAGTGGTACGTCTATATTCATGAGAAAGCAACCGCTTGCTCTTCCTACATTAAAACTGTAAAGAAATGCATTATTTAAGTTCATGCTACTACTGTACCTATATAGGACATTCATATAAGTGACCATTTCAGTCTGAGAAGTGAGTGACAGCAAAAGACTTCAGTGGAATTACTATTCACGTGATCACCTCCAAATATCATATAACTAAATGTACTCAATTAAAAGAACAATAGACACATTTGTATGTCATATACCTCCCCCTCAGGACCTGCACTAGGCTTAACAGAGTATGTGTTCCTTTAAAGTCAACAAATATTGTATTGATAGAGCTAGAAATAATTTGACCTAGACAACTATAGATGATGTAACTAACAGCAGAATGTGCTCATAATACACTAAGATTGTCCATTTAAATGGCCACTGTACTTTCAACAAACTTTCTATAAATCAATAGTACTATGGAACACATGAAACTTTGTAATATATCTTATCAGAGATAAATGTCTCTTTCTCCCCCTTCCTAAACTAACATTGTCTGCTGAAATCTGTCTTAAGAGACAAGGCGGACTGCCAGTTCACTGAAGGATCAGATTACATGCTTCCGATTGAAGTCTTTGGAGAGGGGAGGAAGGAGGAGGTAGGAAGTGCAGAGAGACACACACAGACATGTATGCAGAAGTATATGCAGAGAGGAGGAGTGAGTTACATTTTTTTATATTCAACTGTACTATTGATATATTTAATGTTTGTTGAAAGTACAGGGAATTTAGTTATTCTCATGATAAGAATATATTCACATTTATATTTTACAACTTCTTTTAATGTGGTATTGTTAAAAGAAAGGAACCCTAATACTTACTTTAACCCGAAGTAATAATGGCAGAAGAAAGGAAAAAAAACCTTACCAAAACTACACTTTGTTCCCAAATTTTCGTGTAAAATATATAAATATAAAATATAAAACTGGCTTTAAAGAAACACAACTTAAAAATTAATGATAAAAGTAAACAGCAGATATATGGTTCCCATTGTTTGTTAAAAATTCTGCAGAAAAGACAAAGGATAATCTTCTGTTGATCTCATCTATTTTCAGCTGTAGAATGACTTATGAGTGGGGTTTGACCACAGAGGTGGAGGATTTATTGATCCTACTGCAGACATCTCAGAGAGGGTGGCTCCTGCTGCAGCCAGTTGTCTTACAGGAAGACTAAGGATAGTGGGGAGGAAGTGGGGGAACATGGCACACAGAAGTTTTCCTAATATACTGTACTTCTTAGTCTAAATCTATCTATTCTATATATTCTATCTATCTATCATTTATCTATTCATCTACCTACTTATCTATAATAACTATATAGAGTATAAAAACTAACGACATACAATTGAAAAATGAGTGAATAATCTATCCAGCAAAGCAGCTAGGTGAATGGATACAGTTAACTCGCCTGTTATTTCAATAAAAGGGTAGCGCTTAACTGTTTGTCATCCTGCCTGTCACCAACAAGTTAATTAAAATGAAAATTAAATATGGAACTGAAGAGAAATACAAACTTACTAAGTCAATTATAAATGCCACAAATCAATTTAAAGATAAACAAATGCCACATTATTTAGCAGACAATAAGTCTAGGCCAGTAGTATGCTGAGCAAGGCAATTAAGTATTCTGTGTGTATTATGACTTACACAATTACAGTATGAACACTGTGAAATGTGCACTAGAATATCTGTTTCAGTGACCATGAAAAGCTACTACTAATAATTAGAGATGAGCGAGTAGTGTTCGATCGAGCTGGTATTCGATCGAATACTACGATATTCGGCACACTCGATTTCAATCGAGTATAACGGCGATGGCGCACTTAGAATTCGTTTCCCCTCCCACCTTCCCTGGCGCTCTTTTTCCACCAATCAACATGCAGGGGGGGTATGACAGGCACGCTGAGCACGCTGGCAGCGCGAAAACAGCGTCTACATGCATTGGCTGGAAAAACCATGTGACCTCGAATATTAAAAACTCAGCTCTTCCTGCTCGTACGCATATGCTGCGTGAACTTAGTCAGGGACAGAGGCTGGAGAAGGGAGAGACAGATTTTAGCTGTTGGACAGGCAGGAGCGTGAATAAAAGCCCTTATCAGGGCTACTACAGTGGACTTCAGTGATAGCTTTACTACAATATAGACTTTACAGAGAACGGCTGCTGTATTCAGGGATAGCTGCTGGAGTAGGGACAGAGAGAGGCATTAGTGGTGTATTAGGTGCTCTGCTACATACCAAACTATATTTGGCACTACTGCTGTGTACCTTGAAATATACAATATCTAGGCCTTTTAATTGGCAACTGTACTGTGCGTTCTCTTGCTAAATAATTTCACATACCTGGTGTAAATACCCACCGTCTGTTCAGTTAGTACACGGCTGTGTACTTTGAAATATACAATATCTAGGCATTTTAATAGGCCACTGTACTGTGCGTTCTCTTGCTAAATTATCTCACATACCTGGTGTAAATACCCACCGTCTGTTCAGTTACTACACGGCTGTGTACTTTGAAATATACAATATCTAGGCATTTTAATAGGCCACTGTACTGTGCGTTCTCTTGTTAAATTATCTCACATACCTGGTGTAAATACCCACCGTCTGTTCAGTTACTACACGGCTTTGTACTTTGAAATATACAATATCTAGGCCATTTAATAGGCCACTGTACTGTGCGTTCTCTTGTTAAATTATCTCACATACCTGGTGTAAATACCCACCGTCTGTTCAGTTACTACACGGCTTTGTACTTTGAAATATACAATATCTAGGCCATTTAATAGGCCACTGTACTGTGCGTTTTCTTGTTAAATTATCTCACATACCTGGTGTACATACCCACCGTCTGTTCAGTTACTACACGGCTTTGTACTTTGAAATATACAATATCTAGGCATTTTAATAGGCCACTGTACTGTGCGTTCTCTTGCTAAATTATCTCACATACCTGGTGTAAATACCCACCGTCTGTTCAGTTACTACACGGCTTGTACTTTAAATATACAATATCTAGGCATTTAATAGGCCACTGTACTGTGCGTTCTCTTGCTAAATTATCTCACATACCTGGTGTAATACCCACCGTCTGTTCAGTTACTACACGGCTTTGTACTTTGAAATATACAATATCTAGGCCATTTAATAGGCCACTGTACTGTGCGTTCTCTTGTTAAATTATCTCACATACCTGGTGTAAATACCCACCGTCTGTTCAGTTACTACACGGCTTTGTACTTTGAAATATACAATATCTAGGCCATTTAATAGGCCACTGTACTGTGCGTTTTCTTGTTAAATTATCTCACATACCTGGTGTACATACCCACCGTCTGTTCAGTTACTACACGGCTTTGTACTTTGAAATATACAATATCTAGCATTTTAATAGGCCACTGTACTGTGCGTTCTCTTGCTAAATTATCTCACATACCTGGTGTAAATACCCACCGTCTGTTCAGTTACTACACGGCTTTGTACTTTGAAATATACAATATCTAGGCATTTTAATAGGCCACTGTACTGTGCGTTCTCTGCTAAATTATCTCACATACCTGGTGTAAATACCCACCGTCTGTTCAGTTACTACACGGCTTTGTACTTTGAAATATACAATATCTAGGCATTTTAATAGCCACTGTACTGTGCGTTCTCTTGCTAAATTATCTCACATACCTGGTGTAAATACCCACCGTCTGTTCAGTTACTACACGGCTTTGTACTTTGAAATATACAATATCTAGGCCTTTTAATAGGCCACTGTACTGTGCGTTCTCTTGCTAAATTATCTCACATACCTGGTGTAAATACCCACCGTCTGTTCAGTTACTACACGGCTTTGTACTTTGAAATATACAATATCTAGGCATTTTAATAGGCCACTGTACTGTGCGTTCTCTTGCTAAATTATCTCACATACCTGGTGTAAATACCCACCGTCTGTTCAGTTACTACACGGCTTTGTACTTTGAAATATACAATATCTAGGCCATTTAATAGGCCACTGTACTGTGCGTTCTCTTGTTAAATTATCTCACATACCTGGTGTAAATATCCACCGTCTGTTCAGTTACTACACGGCTTTGTACTTTGAAATATACAATATCTAGGCCATTTAATAGGCCACTGTACTGTGCGTTTTCTTGTTAAATTATCTCACATACCTGGTGTACATACCCACCGTCTGTTCAGTTACTACACGGCTTTGTACTTTTGAAATATACAATATCTAGGCATTTTAATAGGCCACTGTACTGTGCGTTCTCTTGCTAAATTTATCTCACATACCTGGTGTAAATACCCACCGTCTGTTCAGTTACTACACGGCTTTGTTACTTTGAAATATACAATATCTAGGCATTTTAATAGGCCACTGTACTGTGCGTTCTCTTGCTAAATTTATCTCACATACCTGGGTGTAAATACCCACCGTCTGTTCAGTTACTACACGGCTTTGTACTTTGAATAATACAATATCTAGGCATTTTAATAGGCCACTGTACTGTGCGTTCTCTTGTTAAATATCTCACATACCTGGTGTAAATACCCACCGTCTGTTCAGTTAGTACACGGCTGTGTACTTTGAAATATACAATATCTAGGCCTTTTAATAGGCCACTGTACTGTGCGTTCTCTTGCTAAAATTATCTCACATACCTGGTGTAAATACCACCCGTCTGTTCAGTTACTACACGGCTTTGTACTTTGAAATATACAATATCTAGGCATTTTAATAGGCCACTGTACTGTGCGTTCTCTTGCTAAATTATCTCACATACCTGGTGTAAATACCCACCGTCTGTTCAGTTACTACACGGCTTTGTACTTTGAAATATACAATATCTAGGCCATTTAATAGGCCACTGTACTGTGCGTTCTCTTGTTAAATTATCTCACATACCTGGTGTAAAATACCCACCGTCTGTTCAGTTACTACACGGCTTTGTACTTTGAAATATACAATATCTAGGCCATTTAATAGGCCACTGTACTGTGCGTTTTCTTGTTAAATTATCTCACATACCTGGTGTACATACCCACCGTCTGTTCAGTTACTACACGGCTTTGTACTTTGAAATATACAATATCTAGGCATTTTAATAGGCCACTGTACTGTGCGTTCTCTTGCTAAATTATCTCACATACCTGGTGTTAAATACCCACCGTCTGTTCAGTTACTACACGGCTTTGTACTTTGAAATATACAATATCTAGGCATTTTAATAGGCCACTGTACTGTGCGTTCTCTTGTTAAATTATCTCACATACCTGGTGTAAATACCCACCGTCTGTTCAGTTAGTACACGGCTGTGTACTTCTGAAATATACAATATCTAGGCCTTTTATAGGCCACTGTACTGTGCGTTCTCTTGCTAAATTATCTCACATACCTGGTGTAAATACCCACCGTCTGTTCAGTTACTTACACGGCTTTGTACTTTGAAATAATACAATATCTAGGCATTTTAATAAGGCCACTGTACTGTGCGTTCTCTTGCTAAATTATCTCACATACCTGGTGTAAATACCCACCGTCTGTTCAGTTACTACACGGCTTTGTACTTTGAAATATACAATATCTAGGCCATTTAATAGGCCACTGTACTGTGCGTTCTCTTGTTAAATTATCTCACATACCTGGTGTAAATACCCACCGTCTGTTCAGTTTACTACACGGCTTTGTACTTTGAAATATACAATATCTAGGCCATTTAATAGGCCACTGTACTGTGCGTTTTCTTGTTAAATTATCTCACATACCTGGTGTACATACCCACCGTCTGTTCAGTTACTACACGGCTTTGTACTTTGAAATTATACAATATCTAGGCATTTTAATAGGCCACTGTACTGTGCGTTCTCTTGCTAAATTATCTCACATACCTGGTGTAAATACCCACCGTCTTGTTCAGTTACTACACGGCTTTGTACTTTGAAATATACCAATATCTAGGCATTTAATAGGCCACTGTACTGTGCGTTCTCTTGCTAAATTATCTCACATACCTGGTGTAAATACCCACCGTCTGTTCAGTTTACTACACGGCTTTGTACTTTGAAATATACAATATCTAGGCATTTTAATAGGCCACTGTACTGTGCGTTCTCTTGTTAAATTATCTCACATACCTGGTGTAAATACCCACGCGTCTGTTCAGTTAGTACACGGCTGTGTACTTTGAAATATACAATATCTAGGCCTTTTAATAGGCCACTGTACTGTGCGTTCTCTGCTAAAGTATTTCACATACCTAATTATATACCCAAATATTGTATTTGCAACAAAAAAAAAATAAAATGGCGGAGGGGGGCTAGCGAATAGGACGTGGACGTGGACGAGGACGGGGGCGCGGAATGCTGTTGGGGGCCTTGTTGAAGCCAGTGGGGATACAATGTGTGCTGGTGAGGATCAGCAGGATCCCGCTCATCCAGAATCCCTGCCTTTATGGGACAGTTTAAGGCAGGGGCGGGTTACACCGCTGTTGAGGCTGAGCAGGTTGAACAGGTGGTGCAATGGATAGCCGATAGCGCTTCCACACAGTTGTCCACCAGCCAGTCATCCACACAGTCTCACTCTGACCCTCCTTCCTCCACACCTGCCAACAGAGTCATCCCACCCTTGACCCCTCCAGGAGCTCTTTCGGGTCCTTTTTCAGATGTGCCGGAAGAATCCCAGGAGCTAGCAGAGGAATTTGTTTGTAGTGATGCCCAACACTGGAGTTTTCGCCATCTCCTGCTGATGTGGACCCTGAGCCAGCATCTGTTATCATGAGCGATGATGATGATGAGACGCAGTTGCCATCAAGGGAGGCTGTTTGGAATGTCCAGTGGGCAGGAGGAGGAGCAGAGTGAGGAAGTGGAAGAGGAGCTGGTGGATGACGAAATGACCGACCCCACTTGGCCAGGGGTGATGTCCAGCGAGGAAAGCAGTGGAGAGGTGGTGGTCTGCGCAGCACCGAAAAAGGCAGCAAGAGGCAGAGGGATGTCCACAGGCAGAGGGATGTCCACAGGCAGAGGGGATGTCCACAGGCAGAGGATGTCCACAGGCAGAGGGATGGCACAGGCAGAGGATGGCCACAGGCAGAGGACAGTTCAGACAGAGAAGTGAGGCCACAGCCAGCAGGGGCCGAAGCTGTTCCCGCCAGCGCCAGTCGCGCGAAGCTCCCCCATCGAGGCCTCGTACTTCTGTGGTGTGGAGATATTTTAATGTTTTGTGCGGATGACAAACTGAGCGCGGTTTGCACACTCTGCCACTCAAAACTGAGTAGGGGCTCTGAGAAGAGCAATTCTGACCACCTCAGGCATGCGGCGTCACTTGGAATTCAAGCACTGGGCTGAGTGGGAGAGAGCAAACGCAATACAAACTGCGCCCGGTCTTGCTGCCACTGCCTCTTCCCCTTTGTTGTGTGCCTGCCCACTGCGGTCCAGACCTCCAGCCAGGACACCTCCACATCTGCCTCTGCCTCTGCCTCTGCTACTTTGGGGCCTTCTCCTTCAGCCTCCCCTTCCCCCGCCCCTTCCCCCGCCTCTTCGCCTGCACCTTCACACTCCTCGTCCCAACAACTGTCCATCTCGCAGGCGTTCGACCGCAGGCGGAAGTACGCCTCGAGTCACCCCCAAGCCCAAGCCTTAAACTGCCACATCTCCAAACTGCTGGCCCTGGAGATGTTGCCGTTTAGGCTTGTGGAGACGCAGGCCTTCCGCGACCTGATGGCGGCTGCCGCACCTCGCTATTCCGTCCCTAGCCGCCACTACTTTTCCCGGAGTGCCGTCCCCGCCCTGCACCAGCACGTGTCGCGTAACATCAGGCGGGCCCTGAGGTACGCAGTCAGCGCAAAGGTCCACTTGACCACCGACTCATGGACAAGCGCTTGCGGCCAGGGACGATACATTTCTCTGACGGCACACTGGGTGAATGTAGTGGAGGCGGGGACGGGGTCGCAAACAGAGACGGCCTACCTACCACCCCCGCCCAAGATTGCCAGCATGGGTTCTGATAAACCCCCCTCCTCCTCCTCCTCCTCCTCCTCCTCCTGCCTTAACATCTCCCTCAGCCGCTAGCTGGAAGCGTTGCAGCACTGGCGCGGGGAGACGTCAGCAGGCGGTGCTAAAGCTCATCAGCTTGGGCGACAGGAAGCACAGCGCCCCAGAGGTGAGGGACGCCATATTGCAGCAGACGGAGATGTGGCTGTCGCCGCTGCAGCTAGGACCAGGCATGGTCGTGTGCGATAACGGCCGTAACCTGGTGGCGGCTCTGGAGCTTGCCGAACTCAATCACGTACCATGCCTGGCCCACGTTTTTAATCTGGTAGTCCAAAAATTTCTGAAGACTTACCCCAACCTGGCAGAGCTACTGGTGAAAGTGCGGCGCTTGTGCGCTCACTTTCGGAAGTCAACTGTAGCTGCTGCTAGCTTAAAAAAACTCCAGCAACGCCTCCATTTGCCTGAACATCGGCTGTTGTGCGACCTGCCGACTCGCTGGAATTCCACCTATTCCATGTTGGCCAGGGTGTGTGAGCAGCAGAGAGCATTGATGGAGTACCAGATAATGAATCCACGCGTGCCTCCAACTCAGCTCCCTCAGTTTGCCAACCACGAGTGGCCATGGATGGCAGACATATGCGATGTACTGCGTATCTTTGAGGAGTCCACCAAGAAGGTCAGCAGCGAGGACGCTATAGTGAGCGTAACCATTCCGCTCCTAGGCGTCCTTAAAGAATCGCTCATCGCAATAAGGGAGAACGCATTGCACGCAGAGGAGACGGGGGTAGGAGGAGACGCAACGGAGCTACACAGTCAGACCACACTTTTGTCTGCTTCACGGTGGCAGTTGCAGGAGGAGGAGGATGAGGAGGAGGACGACGTGGAGGTGGCTGTGGAAGAGGAGGAGGATGCTGGCGGCGAGGGTAGCAGTCAGGCTGTGTGCGTCCCATTGGTTCAGCGCGGATGGGGCGGAGAGGAGGCGGAAGAGGAAGAGGAGGAAATGGCAAGTGATCCTTCTGGTGGGGGCAGTGAGGTCATGCCTATTCAGAGTCTGGCACACATGGCTGACT